>ML815662.1:0-10971 GCA_009831015.1 Picea engelmannii
CACTAATTTGATGTGATTAATCACATTTTTGACATTCTGCATTCATTAGATGTTCATAATTTGTGTGTTGCAAGCATAATCTTTTAGCAGATGCATTGAAGAAGCATAGGAATCATTCCATACATATATGGCCCATGTAGTGCATTAAATTTATTTTAGTCTTTTTTCAGTTTTGCGTGTTTTAGTTCCGAACATGGTAAGATTTTAGGGAATTATTCCTTGATAGGTTGAAAGGGTGTTTTTTTCTTTTTTCTTACTAGTTCAGTCCTATGAAAGAAGGTTAATTCAGTATGACTTTCCATCAGAGTGGGCCTATTTTTTCTGGCATAAAATATTGTGAAGAAATCTCTACCAAGAAAGTCCTATTAAATTTGTTTCATTTTTATATACTATGAAAAGTACTTTTTTCTCTTCGTCTCATAGTTTTTGTCATTGTGTGGCCATGCAATGTTCTTTTCATGTGCATGACTACAAATGTATACGCTTTTCTGTTATGAACCAAATACCCAATAGAACATAATAAACTTGCATACACCTGATGTAGACGTCGAGCATAGCTCCGAAGAATAATATTATGATGAGTTATACAATAACTCTATAGTAGAACTCACAATTGTCCCAAATACATCAATATACAATGTTCATATGATAATGTGTTTACTTCTCATTCATTATTGATGTAGGCCCACTACTAGGCTGACCCACTGTTTAGTTATACATTAGACCCCCTATATACCCCCATTAGTGTTATAGCATAGTAACCCCCTTTGAAAATCTTTGCCTCTTGTAGTCGAGGGCTTTAAATAAGATGAAACTAAGTAATAGGATTTTTTTAGTTTTTTTTCCCTCTTCATGCTGTTGTTGATTATTCATCCATTGATATGTCTCTTATTGGTGCGAATACTTAATTGTTTGATGTCACATAGTTTGTTTTCCTTTAATTCTATGCATCATTGTAACTTTTCAAATTTGTTGTAGTTGTTGGTCTTGTTGCTTAATTGTTTGTCAGTGTCGGGTTCAATGAATGTTGTTGATTCTACCATCTTCTTTGGAAGTGAGGATGTTCTATACTTTGTTTTGTTGTCTTCCTTGGTAATCAAGATGTTGATATGGTTCCACTTTTGATGTTTTTGTGTGCTGAGTGGTTGTATATCACAGGAAAAAAGTTGTTGATGTCCATCTCAATTTGATGCCATCTGCTATCTGTGTCACTTTTTGGTGCCCTAATCATCTTTCTGCAACATATCTTTTGTAGCATGCCCATGATTTGCTTCACGTGGGGTTTATGGCGTGAAATGGATGTCTGAAATCTAGTTTGGTTGTTTTCTTCTATGCATAGACTCCCTTGCTGTGGTCTGCTGCAAATATTGGGTGCTTTCCTTGGCATAATAAATAAGGTTCTATTGAAAATTCAAATCTCTCCGAAACAGTTATGACATTTGTTGAGTCTTCTTCCTTCTTCCATGCACCTGTTTGTTGTCGATTCTCGTTTGTTGTGCTAGAGTGCATTTTTTCCTATTGATCCCATGTCTAATTATTGCACATGGGTTTGTCTGGGCATATCTGATGCATCGGGTCTGCTTGCATTTTCGTCTGTGATTCACGTCCTCATCACTAATCACATTTGCTCTTTCTTAGTCCGTGTCTTTGTGTTCTATCAAATCTCTTAATCTATGATCCCATGTCTAAGTTTTGAAGAATTTTGAGGATTCTATCAGGCTGCCCAACAGGTCTGTCCTTGACCTTATCGGGCACAGTTTTCAAGGTAATTTAAGGACTGTTTTCTTGCTGTTTTAGGACAGCCACCAGATCTGAACTTGCTTCCCACTGAACTTCCTTTTAGGATGTGATTTAATGCTCTTTTGAAGCTGCTGTTTGAAGCGTTTAATTAGGAAGTTTTGCTGTCCAAGATTAGCACATTCAAACTACTTCAAAACAGAAAATACCCTCTAGATTGTTTACAGTTTAATGCTGATAAGGAAATATGCAAACCACAAGATTTATACACATGTATTTTTGGTCAACATGACCCTGGAAAATCCCCCATGGGGAATGTTATCACACTATTTGTACTTATTTCAAAGGAAAAGGTTAAGGAAAGACAAATTGGCATAACAGGAGGTTATCCTATCACTATCACCTCAACATGATACCTCTTTCTATTTAAGGTTGATGGCCCAGGGGAGACGTCCCCGGTGACCTGGGGTTTTGTGAAGGCAACGGTTAAAGTATCTATAAAAGTATCCCCTCTCACAAGTCATACTGATCAGAAAGTCCCAGGGTTTTAACCAATGAAGTAATGAAGTATTCAGATGTACCTGCCCAGAACAAAGCAACAAGAAAAGATATATTTTGCAAGCACAACTTGCTGTTATTAACTTAGTACTTCATAAAACCATGGACTTTATCAATAAAAGGAATAGTTGATATATGATGAAGCAAACAGATTTTATAACAACAATGTTTATAAGATAATAACTTCACAATAAATGCCTTAAAATGGGTTTACAATGACCAAAAATAATTACTCAATAATAGCAAAAGCTTCACAATGACCAAAAATAATTATTCAATAATAGCAAAGTAATAGCATTTGTCAGAAGCTCATTAGGCGGTGTATTAATCAACTTTTAAATTGCTTTTAGGTGCTTTTAGTGCTGCAATAGATGGCTGTAGCCTACTTTTGTAACATCAAGAAATAGGTTAGTAGATTAGTCTATTCTAGGGTTAGGAATAGTTAGTAGAGAGCTTAAGGTAAAAGTTTTGAGGGTGGTTTTCATCAATCACTCAATTGTAAGGCTTAGATTAGTGCTTTTAGGGTAAATGGAGTCTCTTTTAGCAGCGAAAATCTTGAAGGAACAAAAGGATAATAAGAGAGCTAAAGACAAGAAGGTTAATGATTGAAGTGTTGGTATCCCAAGGCTTCAATCACTAAACCTTAGGGGGAAAATGGCCACTAGGAAGTAGGTAACCTTAGGCCTTAGCGGTTTTCTTCCTTCTTAGCTCAAAGATGAAGTAGATGACGGCTAGATGAAGCAAAATATGCTAGGGTGTTGCAATGGTAAGATCCTTAGCACAAAGATTCAAGAAAATAGGGTTTCTAGCATAATCTAGTAGGTGAAAGTTATTAGGCAAGAACAATAACATGTGCTTTAGCCTCTTAGGATTTTAAGCTAGCAATTTCATAATCTTAGAATAAATGCAAGATAAATACAACCATAACCATTCAATGAAGAAGAATTGCAGAAAATTTACTTACATTTACCAAGAATCATCTAGCAATAGGCCTAGTTGAACACTTGCACCAAGAAAAATGCTAAAACACACCAAAAATAGCCTCCTTCAAGAAGTGCGCACCAAATTTCAGCCAAGAAACCCAAATTAGGTCGCAAATTTCAGACCTCACTTAAGTGAGTGAAAGATGATGAAAAATAAGAGTGATTTTTCCCTTATTTATACAGTTACAATGACGAGAATTAGGTCAAAAAGGCCGACATGGCCAGTTTACATGTAATATCTAGTTTTTACATAAAAATGACAAATTAAAGCCTAAATCAAGCAGAAAAGGTGATGTCATGCCCCTTTAGGGTGACGGTAGGCCTCTCTGGTGAAATGTTGGCCTCTAGGAGCAAAACGTTAGGCCTCCAAAGGCCTCTGGATCAAGCCACGTGCCACTTGGCACACAACTGCCTCCAAAGTGTCCATCACACGCTGGGTGACGTCAAGGGTCACAGAGGTGACGTCATGGGCCTTTCAAGGCCAACATCATAGTAGGAGGGCAAAACCCCCTTGGGTCTAGGCCTGCCGAGCTGTCTCTAGTAGAACGTCCTCTTCTCTCTCTGGTGCAAGCCTTTGACCTGTCTCTGCCCCTGGCTGGAGTCTCATCATCCATTTGGTGGGATTTTAGCCCTATGCAGGTTCGAACTAATCATCTCCCCATATGTACTTGTCTGTCGGGTGTGGCCCTGCAACAACAAGTACGCCTTCCATGGGCTCATAAGTCACAGGGATCTATAGCAATGTCAACCACGTCTAATAATCAAGTTATCTAAACATGTGCATAAAACCCCCTTTTCCCAGACAAGTGCTCAAAGACGTTATGCTATTCTACAAGCCAGTTTTGGAGAGGACGTCAAGAGGTCCTATTGGGCTAATTCTCATTGGACGTGGGATGTTTCTAGGTGAAGAAATATCTAGGCCATGTAAGTGGATGAGGTGATGAGGGATGTTTGAGCAATGGGTGCAGTGATGACATGGGAATGTATGGCTTACTTGTGAGTGCCTCTGAAGAGGGTGAGCTGCACCTTGTCATGGATGCAAGTGTTTCCAAGCCCATTCAATGCCTTTTATCTTTTATCTTATTTCTTTTTCTTTCAAGAGACTAGTTAGGGGACACTGCCCTGGCGTGGTGACTAGTGGTGACAATGTTACCCACAAGCATTTCACGGAGATGAGAAGGCTGGCTCGTGATGAGAGCCCCTTTCTCTTGGCTATGACACCAAGAGCCACTACCCTGGCATGGTGACCAGATGAATGTTAGTGTCATACCGCTACATGCCCATGGACCTAATAGGTTGGCTCGTGATGAGACCACCTATTTTCCAACTAGGTCTTGATTTTATTATTTTATGGGTCCCTTTGTTTCTTGTTGAGAAGCCTTTCATTGCTTTCTCGGGGATCCCTGGGTGAAGCATCTGAAGGTTTTGTTCTCTTGGCTTTTATCTTTTGCCAGCTACTTTTACTCTCTGGGCCTTTAGCCCCTTCTTCCCACAAGGTAAGGTACAACCCTTTGCTAGCTTGGCAAACCCAATGCCCGAACCAATGTAGGGGATTAATGAGAGGGAAAAAGATGAAAAGTGATAAGTATGTTGGGAATGGATGATGACCTTTCATGAACCCACCCAGTGGCAACTCAAACCCTATGGGAACCAACTTGCTAGGGCATCCTGTCATTCCCCCCAGGTGTGGACAAGTGGAAATGCATAAGGTCCAAGCACATGTCAGAAGTAAAAAGAATTTAATGCACATATTCAAATGTTTTGAGAATCAGAGTGACACATACCATGATACCCAAACTCATTACCTCATGGAGCAAGACCCACTGCTGCTGAAGGACCAGGCTGATGGGATGGATGCTGCTACTGCTGACAAGGTGGAGGCGCTGAAGAAGAAAGATGGGCCCATCAGGGCCAGGCTCAAGTCAATATGGCTCTTGGTACTCCATGTCTAGGACCTGTGGGCCTCGAGACATAATCTCCTTAGTTATCCCTAGGCTAGGGGATAACAGGGAAAACCAATTTGAGAGCAGATTTATTATGGAGATCTTAAGTAATTAGTACAACAAGAAAATACACAAGAAGAACCTGATACAATAGCCAACTCAACTTGAGCTTGGCTTTGGAGTTCTCCTTGGGATTTGCGCCCCCTTTCCTTGCTTGCATGCTGCCTTGTAGAATGCACCCCTTCTCTAGATGCGCCTTCCTTGCTAAGCTCGTGCACCCCTTTTCAAGCTGGTGCGTCCCTTCTCAAGGCTTGTGTGTCCCTTCTCTTGGTGCGCCCCTTCACAAGGCGTGCGCCCCTTCTTTTTGTGTGCCCCTTCACAAGGCTTGTGCGCCCTCTTCTCAAGGTGCACCCCTCTCCTTGCCTTAGCTTCTTCTCCAAATCACTTCCTCTCCTCTTTCACTTCACTCAAATCTCTCAAGTGAATGATGAATGCCCTTTTTCCCTCATCCTTAGGCTAACCTAGGAAACCAATGGCCAAGATTAGATCTAGGCCAACCAAGATCAAGGGTTGAGATTAAATTTCCCCTTTTACTTAAGTTCCTAAGTTACTTTATGTTATTAAAGTCACTTTGTGACTTAAGTGCTAATAAAGTCACTTTGACTTTATAACATAAAGTAAAGTGGGTTGAGGGTCACTTTTTCCCTCTTTGAGTTAAACACTCAATAACTCAAGGGGACCACTTTCCAAGGTACCCAAAACTCAACAAGTTTTAGTGTCTATGTTTGTCTCTTTCACGAATGTTTCCCTTCTAAATTCGTATGATAGACTTTTTCCAAATTCATATATTGATATGATAGTGATAATGTTTTCTTCTCATATAACTTTTCAAACATTAATTTTCTTATATTATAACTTTTCTAAACTCTAGGAAGCATTAAAATTTTATAATGCTTCAAAACTTTCACAAACATCAATTTAAAATCCACTTTCCTTTTAAAACACTTGGGACTGTTACACTTGATATTGTATAAGGTTCCACTTTGTGATTTTCATCACATTGCTAGAGATTTGTTGCTGGTTCCTTGGAGGTTTGGTTTGGGGGAGTCGCGCTTCTCCTTGGTAGGATGATTTTGCTTGCTGCTTGGTGGTCTTCTCACATGCGCTTTTCTTGTTGATCACCCCTTGGTCTCACTTATGGATGGTTGTGGAGGATACTATCTCATTATGGTGTGGTTTGGTATATATGCTTATCTTGGATATGGATGATGGTTTTAGCCCCCTAAGGGATGAGATGATGGTGTTAGGAGGTAGATGTTTCATGATGTTGTTGATGTTTCCTAGTGACTTGGGGTGTTGATGTATGATGTTGGTGTGACTAGGAGGGGGTGTTCTACATGGTCCTCATGTGTTGGATGTGTGATTGGGAACACACTTGATGATTGGATGGATTGGCACTTTCTTATGTCCCCTCTCTTATGATGTTGCTATGGTGGGATGATTCATGTTGCCTTGGTGGGATTTTTCTAGGTGATTTAACTTCATGATGTTTCATTTGCTAGAAATCACCTAGGGGGGAATGTGTTTCATGATGTTTTTTTTAAACCATAGTTGGGGAATTTTATACTAATTAAAGTTGTGGCAATGCCAATAGCAAATTTACATCATAGTTCTGTTTCAATTTTTTTTGGCAAAACCCAGTGCCAACTACATATTAATTATAGAGCCTATCTATATGTTTAGACAAAATTTCCCAGTATTTCTTGATGCTCTATAGTTTGCAATATAAACCTAGAATTCTACTAACCTTAGAAAACGTAATACTTAACTAAAGGCACGACGACTAGTTGCTTCTTCTAGGCCTGCGTTCGATGGGACATAGTCATGTTGATCGCCTCTTTAACATAGGTGGTCAACTCCATGTGCCATGAAGAGATGCATCATCAGATGCTCATTTGTCGAAGACTTTTGGTTCTATAGGGCATGTTTGGCCCCAACACTTCTTTTTGTAACTGGAATTTCTGCACCCCTACGTGGGTCAATAATGTAATAGGTCTGCATAGATCATGTCTAGGTTAGTTACCTTGGGATCGGTTCACTGGGAGAGTTCCTTTCACCGAGGGTTTTTTATCCTCAGGTTATCAATTGGGTTTTTCAGCCTTATTGATTTCCCTTGAGTTTTTCTCTCACACTTGCAATAATTCCTCCAAAGTGGTGAACGACGTTCCAATGGGCTTATCTTTTGGTAACTATTGTTAGGAATCATTGTAAATGACCATGCAAGACATCTTAGAAAGTTTTGCGGAATTCCATAGAGTCTAGATTAGTTTATTTTAATTAATTAATTTTTAATTAAATTTCCCTAAGTTTTGAGGTTTAATTATTTTTGAGCAAAAATTGTAAAAACTAGGTCTTTGGGTTTTTGATAGGGGTATTTGTGCTCAAAAGAAATGGAATAGCACCCCCTACACCCCTAGACCAAGTTTCAACTCAGTCGGACAACTATTGCTATGGGTTTGTCCACCCGGAGTGTCAGTCAGTCAAAAACAACAATAATGAGTTAGAGGATGATGTAAAGATGGATAAAGGTGAGAGAGATTTTTCCTAACCTTTTCCAACCCTCACTTCACCCCCCCACCTTGCAATTAAGCAAAAACGTCACTTTGCTTAGAGGGGTGTGCCTCCCTTCTAGAAAGTCTCCAAAAAGTAAAAATTAATAAGGGGAGACTTATTATATTCCTTGGCACGCCTTTCCTAGCCTCCCACTTGCCCTTTTGCTTGATCCCAACACTTCCTCACTCATCCACATCTTTGATCCATGTGATCTCCCCCAAGTGGTGCGCCCTCCAAGGAGAGTTACGCCCCCCCTCTTGTGGATCTCCTAGAAAAATATTTTAAAATATTTTTGGGGCCTCTCCTCTCACTTGGCACGCATCCCCTAGCTTCCTACTACTCTCTTTTGCTTGATCCCAACATCCCCTCACCCATCTACATCCTAGATCTAAGATCTAAACCCTAGATGGTGCACCCTAGCCTTGGGATCTCTTCTTTTGCTTGGTGGTGGACACTTGGCATTGATCCAAGAGAGGTAGGTTTGCCTCTCAAAGTATAAATAGATCCCTCTCCTTACTTCCTCTTTACCATATCTTGAGCTATTGTTATGCTACTTGATTTCTCACTCTCTCTCTCTCTCTTGTTCCATCATTTCCATTCTTTGGCTCTTAGGGTTTTGGAGTAAGTTTTCTCCAAGATTCATTTCTTGAGTAATAAAGAGAAGCTTTGGAGGATAATTAGAAGAGCTATGCATGTTCTTGTTCTTGCCACACATATGAGGTGATTTTGTATTGATTTGGTTGGTGATTGCACACATTGGATCTTAGGTAAAATGTTACTTGTGTAGATCTATCAATGCATGTTCTTTTAGATCTATATATGTTGATTTGCTAGATAGGATTGAAATGTCATCTTGTTAGTATATTCAATATGTTATCTCTTGTATGCACATCACCTCTCTAGATTTGCAGGTTTAGCTTCAAGGGTTTCATTGGGGATGCCTCAAGGAAGAGTCTTCCCTTGAAACACAAATAAACTCCATATTTCTCAAACTTTACTCTTCTACTTATTTCTGTTCACATTCATACATATTTCAGCTAGTTTAACTTAGTAAGATTGGTCATTTAAATCAAAATTTTCTTGCGAAAAATTTTTGCCCTAAAAAGCAGAAGTCTTTCTTCACTTTGCTTGTTGTGTGTAGCATTTCCAACAAGTATATCTTACTGGTTTTTGCAGGTTCGGATTTGGTTGAGAGGGGTTTGGCTACCCAAAGACATCCACACAATAGTCAAAGACCCTCCAAAAAGTTGGTAGCTATTTCTCAACCCTCTCTTTCAAGTTTTAGGGCTTCTTGTGCATAGATTTAGTTGTTTTCTTGCTGGTTTAGTGGCTCATAGGTGTGGGAGAAGGAGTGGTACGGCCTCCTCCCACGTGTGAGCCTTGGGGTAGCTTAGGCTAAGTGTTGATCTTGCATTTCTTTCGATTTTGGCACCTTCTTGAGCTAAGACGTGTGGTTTGGTAGATGTCGGTCATCTCCCAAACCTAGGACGTGTGAATTAGGATATGCTTGGTTGGTTTGCTTGTCTCTCTCCTTAGCTCATCTCTCTTGCTTGCTTTTCTCTCTCTTTCTCAAGTTATTTCTAAGTTAAGCAAGTCAAATAATTGCCTACCTATTGGGAGAGGAATACCCCAAGTGGTAAGGCTAGGGTTTTAAGATGTGTTGTGGATCTCTAAGTGCTTAATGATTTAAAATACTCTAGATCTAGATCTTACACACCTTAATCCTTAGTTTAAGCCTATTGGTCATAATCAACCTAACTAGATTTACTTGCATGCTTAAGCTTCTTAAGGATTGATATTTATTTTACATGCTTAAATCTAATATTTGAAATGTTCAAATGCTTCAATAGTTAAATGAGTGGTTTTTCTCTTTCAAGCTTTGATCTTTTAAGGCCATTTGCCAAATGCTCAATGGTTAAGTTGATAGTGTAGGCAAACACTTAACTCTTCTTTCTCACACTTAATGCTTGGATCTTAATGCTTTAAATCAACATAAGATAAGTGTGCTCATCTTCCTTTTCTTATTGGCAATTTGTTCTTGCCCTTGTGATTTACTTTCTTTACATAGTAAGCTACATGTTAATGATCTAGTGCATGTGATAACTAAATCTTGTTTCAATCATCATCTTTATTTGCTTTACATGTGTTCATGCTCTTAATTTCATAAGCTTAAGCAACACACATTTAAGATGAAGTGAGTTTCGGCCATAGCATTAAATCACAATTTAAAGGCTTCATAAAATCACTAAAACACTCTAAAATACACCTAAAATCTACCTAATTGATATACTAACTCAATAGACTTAATAGGGTACCTAAGACCACCATCTACACCATCTAAAACGGGGATTGAGGAGGGCAACGAAAGGTGATAGGTTAGGGACGGTCTCACGGCACAAAGGAGTGTCCTTTCCATAAAAACTCAATTCTTTGGGTTGACTGTGACAGCTAGGGTTGGCCTCGTTGCCATACTATCTTGAGCATCCAGCAACCATTTGGCAATAGGAGGAGGAGGCTTTGGTGAAACACCTAATAAGGGTAATTAAAACCTTTCAATCTTAAGAACCCTTAATCTTTAAAGAACCTTGGGCTTAATCATCTAATAAATACTTTGTGGGTTTAATAACTAAGAGTGTGGATAATCTTCATCATTTTCAAATACTTGTACTTGAAATCTCAAAATCTTCTTGGTGGTTGCGTTAATGATGATTTCATAAATGTGATGGTAATGCTTTGATCTCCCTGTATCCTGCACATACACTTAAAAGTAGTTAGCTTGCTCATTGTATCCTAGCATTCTTTATTTGTAAATCTTGTATCTAATATTCATTGGATTCAATTATTCTTTTGTAAGTATCTTGTAATCATATTTGTAACGAAACACCCTAACATCTAGTTGACCCCTTGCCCAACTTTAGGCACTAGTCTTAGTTGACTTAGGGAAAGGCTTGCTTCACATGCTAACCCTTGCATCTTGCGTTGCTGCCTTAACATCATAGGATAGACTCCCTCTAAACTTAAGAAATTAAAATCAACTCCTAGAACCTAACCTTAAAACTTATCTAGAAACTAGGGACTACCCCCCTTGGCTTCCCTAGGAGTGAGCCTAGACGAAAGAGGTTCAAGTCAAAGTGACA
>ML815662.1:36532-51655 GCA_009831015.1 Picea engelmannii
CCCCCTTCTCTCATCTATTCCTTCATTGTAAGCAGCCCAAAAGAGTCTCTTGGGCTTGCATTCTTCTCAAAGTTTTAAATTTCTGTTTTGTAATAATTGTGATTTAATTGTGCCTACACCTTGCAAAGTGGTTTGGCTTAGCCAACCCATGCAAAATCGTAAGGCTAGGTAGTTTGTTTTCTGTTTTATGCATCTAATTGTTTGCCCCACTTGTCCTTAAGACAAGGTTGAGAGGTTAGGCTTATTTGTTTTTCTTTTAAGTCATTTAATCTTATTATTCATCCACTTTGGCACAAAATCGGTAGACTTGTCCTCCTCCTTGTGCCTTTGTTGAGGTTGCAAAGTATTTGGTTTATTTCCTACTTGCCCCACTTGTCCTTAAGGAAAGGTTGAGTGGCTAGGTGCTATTGTTCTACTTTCCAAGTCTTTTCTTTACATGCATTGATTTATTTTGCCTACACCTTGCAAAGTGGTTTGGCCAACCCATGCAATATCGTAAGGTTTGCTTTCTTGTTTAACTTGTTAATATCTCTTTTAGTAATCATTTGTTAATATTTCATTAAGTTGGAAAGTAATCTTTTATCTCACGTAATCCCTTGTTTCATGTTTGGAATTAATCTTAAGTTGCAATCTATTCTCTTAAGTTGGAATTAATCATAGCTTGTAGCTTTAGGATTGGAAACAATTTATCTAGTTTAACTAGGCACCCATAACTGGTACAACTTTCACCATAAAAAATGGTGACTTGTGGAGGCTACAAGGGGTTGCTATGTCGGGGACGACTTCATGACACTGGGTTTCCCGCAGCCTCTTGCTGTTGCCCAAGTCCTTTTCTGGCCTGCTCGGAGCCTCTCTGGGCACTGCCTGGCTATCTCATCCTGCTGCCCAAGCTGCCTTCCTGTTGCCTGGGACTTCTGCCCGCTGCCTGGGTCTGCCAGGACCTCTGTGGCTGCTCGAATGTCCTTCTAGGCCTTCTCGAGACTGTCACGGCCTTGTTGGCCAACTTTTGGTAGGTTTTCTGACTTTTGTTGGCTATTGTTTTGCGTGGTGGGCTAGCCTGCGACCTTCTCCTCTATCTTTGGCATCTATCTTACCGACCTCAGCCCCAAGCTGTCAATTTCACGTACCTGTTGTAGTTGTTCCTAACACCTCCAACACTCGATCTGTAGTTTGGTGGTTGTAATCTCTGTAGGTTGCACTCCTCTCAGCAGTTGGCGGCTCCTAGGTGCAACTCGTGCCTCTAATTCAACCGATCCCTATGCCCAAATTCAACTAGCTGACAGTTTGCCAAAACGACAGTTGTTATATGCGGCCACTGATGCTGTCTACTTTGTTGCATGCACAACCATGTGCTCACTTGTGTGGCTATTACTTACGTTGCTACCTCACGAACCTACAACGCCCTCTCAACCTTCTACCCAACCAACGACATCAACCACCAATCCGCCATGGCTGTCACCTCCTAGCGGCTCGATCTGCCACCTCTGCTCCATGCTTATGCTCCACGCGTGGCTGCCTGTTCTTACCGACTCTACTTCTCAGTCGCAACTACCACTCAATGTATGGCCCCTTTACCTGCTGGCGACCACTGCAAATTTCAGTGGCTGTGGCTGCCGGCCGGTGCCCAGCCCGCAGACTCTGCATTAGCTAACCCACGTTCGTTTCCTACTGGCTATTGGACCACCCACACGGAGGCCCCTTCGACCCAAACTCCACGTGGTTTTTCTCCAGCGATCACAACTCGATCGCTCTTCACTGCGTTTCTAGTGCCTTTGCTATTGCTCATGAGCCTTTCCTACACTTGCTGGCTCGATATGCAGTAGCAACCTGCAGATCACTTATCTCACGCGATCTGTATGGCAACATACGACGTACATTCTCTCTCTTTTTTTTTAAATACCCTGTAGCCTGCAAACTTGGAAAAAAATTCCTGCAGATCTGCAATAAAAATAATTCTTGCTGTAAAAATCTCGCTTGTGCAACCTGGTTTCCTTAGAGTCTCGGCTTTGATACCATGTTGATTTTCTTGCAAACCTAGCACACGAATAATAATCCAAATAAAATCGCTTTATTAATTATTAGCACATCCAGGTTATCAACGAAACATTAGCAGAAGCATTAAAACAAAAATCATAACACATTGCACAAGATATTTGGGTACACACCCATGGAAAAAAGGGAAAACCAGATCTTCGCTTGATTTATTTTTATAAATCTCAGGCTCCCGTCCTGGCATAATGGCCCTTCAAAGGATTACAGTGCAACGATAGCCTAGCCCACTTGGCTGCAACCTCGTTACCTCTTTGCACCTTTCCTCAGCCCTGCCCACTCACACTTGGATGAACTCTCTTCACCCACTCAATGAGATCTCCTCACTGTCTACTCAGTGTGTCTCACACACCCTCACGCTCTCTGTGAGTCTCTCACATTGTGTATGTGACTCTCTCACTTTCTCACACAATGTGTCTCACCCTCTCACCTAGGCTTCCTTTTATTACATTGAGTTAACCCTAAGTCCAAAACCCTAAATCTCCTCCAAAGTGATCAACGATTGAGATCTAATCTCACGATCACTTTAGATATAACAATTAGGACTTAATCAACTCACTTAAGTTACTAATGCCAACAAACTTATGCATTAAGTTAATTAATCTCTCAGTAATCTAAAAGGTCATTATTAATCACTAATAAAGTGAATCTTGTAAGGTTTCTTGAGAGGTTACAAGGACGACTTCCGCATGCTAGACACGAAGCCTATGTGGAAGTACCTGTCCGATGCTAATACATCAACAATACTCCACAAAGGTAATAGAAGCATAACTCAACAAAGCCATAATAAACAGAGTCCAAGGGTAATCACGACAACCTCCACCAAAGATATGCCATAAGACCAAGGAGTGAATTGTGTGTGTCCACGTGGTCATCTGGGTGAGGAATGGACTCCCTCCAGTCTAAATTAATATTAACCATATCACCCTTGTTGATAGGCACTTTCATCTCAAAGCCATAATCCRTGCCACTTGTTCTTAACAAATTATTTCCATCAGCATCCTCTGCTTGTCRATTGTGTGAAGAAGTGACAACAGTTGGTCAATGGCTCTGCAATCTTGTAACTTTTCTCTTCTAACTGATGTTGTTGCCAGATCCATAACAGCATTACAAATACCTCTTGTGATATCCTTGTTTACAAGAGCAGTGACAATTTCTTTATCTTTAACAAACCTTTGTATTCATTTCATATGACCAGAGAGCTGCTCCAATTATTTCCACACTCTGTTCCAATATCTGCATTTTCCTCAACCTGGGACTTATCACAGACTTTACATCCATGAACACAARTGTCATCTTTTACTATCCAACGATCAACAGTGGCGACAGCAATGAAGAAATCCACTGGGATAACCTTGTTCAAATCAATGGGTAACATCTTCCAGCACCTTTTTTTGATACCCAACAATTTGGTGGGTAACACAACCAAAATCCATCTTTCATGAGACATATCACTTTTGTATCTCACTTCTCACACATCGGATAATATACAATCGACTCTGTTCTCTCTGCAATTCTGAGTTATCATTTGTGTGTGTGTGTGTGTGTGTGTGTATTATAGGGAAAATGATCTAGCAAAATATTCTTTGTTAAGAACTGTACTGTAGTGTTCAAATGAAGGACTAATATGTTAGCAAGCTTAGTTTTGGATAGACAAATATTTTAAAAGAAAGAAACTTTCTTCCCTTGTCCCATGCAAAAAACTGTATTTGGTGGTTGAGTGTTTTTGTAAATAATGTTCTAACTTTTAACATTTATTCGGACAAAATAAAGTGAAAATATTTATGTGCGGATCTACCTTTAGTTGCTGAAACACAGTGGGATATTGTGGCCTTAGTCCTGTTGCAGATGAACTGACTAAAGTACTGTTTACTGTAACAAATAACTTGCACTCCTATGGTTTTGTTTCTCACTGTAAAACTTATAACATTTCTTGGAGAGTTTTAATAAAAATAGTTACACTGATTTATGTGTTGGTGCCTACATGGTGGAATATTGTGTAGATGCTGTTATGGATGTAAGATCTTATCTTGTGTTTGGTCATTGTACACAGACTCAAGTTTGAAAATACAAGAATATAATTTAATTATTCCATTGTTGAGGACTGTTATTTACCGTAGGTTAAAGGGATATAATGTTGCTGCCTAGCTAGTCAATGCTATCATGGATCAGTGGCATTCTTGCTGCCAATAAACAGGTTTATGCTAACATGGATCAGTTGGATGCTTGCTGCCAACAAACAGGTTCGAGTGTTTACACCAGCACCTCCAAATTGTAGACGCATTATTGTTGCAACTAATATTGCTGAAACATCCCTCACTGTAGATGGTGTTGTGTAAGTAGAAAAAATCTCTTTCCTTTTCTAATTTTAGAAACACATTTTCAATGTTTAACATGTCTTGTACACTGTCAGTTAGATATTGTTATGATGATCTTGTGCCAGCCTCTATCTAAATAACATGACCTACTTGAATATGCTTTAAAAAACATCTCTATATGGTGAGACTTGAATGTGTGATCCTCAGCTAGGAAATTTGATTCGTTTTGGGGAAGTTCTTAACTCATAGTGGTGGAGAAGCACTCCCACCCTCATGCTCCCGCTCCTGAAGCTTGCTTTGGAGGGCAGTGCACTCCCTGAATGATTCGGTTTGTTAATGACAAATGTTATATGTTGAAACTTGAAACTTGAAGGTTAATGTTATGGTTGATCATTTGATGACAATGCTATAAGTGATAGCTGTTAGATGGTTGATGTTATTTGTGTACTAAATAGTTGATGCAACTAATTCACCATTCTGCATGCTTTTTTTGAATATGTATGCTTAAAGATATATTAAATTATATATTTTATAAGAAATGCTCTTGGAGTCTTTTGAAAATTGGCGCTTTGTGCTCCTGCTTCTTGCTCCTGTGCCCAGCGGCCTTGGTTTAACCACTCCCCATTCAAAGCTATGGCTAGTGTGGCCTACAAAATTTCAGTTGATCAATCGGATTGTTCATAATACCATCTGCGGTAGTAATAACAATTTCATTGTCAGGGATGATCTACATATTCTAATCTCACTAAAATAACATATGTATAATTTGGAGAATGCATACATACACACATACTAAGAGATAGGCATGTCCAACAGTTGTGGTTATGGAGGAAGTTATTTGATAATAGGCATGCATGCTGTAGCCATGTATTTAGGATGAATCATTCAAAATCTTCTGCCTTGAAGTCAACTGCTCATGTGTGGCCTATGTAGATCAACATATAGAAATCAAGCGGATTTTTGTTACCTAATTCCCATGGTTTAAACTTTGACTGGGTAAAAGTTAGATGGTCATTGAAATAGAATCTTAGTTTAATGGCAAGAGAAATTGAACAAGAGCTGTTGAATTTTTTTCTTCAGGGAAGATAATTTATTGAAGCTAATCATTAGAGATAGCAATACAAATAGCTCATTCACAGAAGAATGGAAAATCAAAGATAGCTTTGGGCTTTTACGACCTATGAGGAAACGCACACCAAGTGGCAATGTTTATTGACTTGGTTATCCTTATCTATGTTGCTGTTTGTAAACCATAATTGTTGATACCTTGACTTGAAGGATCTACAAGCACTAGTTGAGTTGCTAGCTTAGAGTAATTTGTAAATATATGTGCATAATTAGGGATGTTAGACCTAAAATGAAGGGGTGGCATGGTGATTGGATTTAGTCCTAGCTCTTAGAGGACTTAGCCCAAATATGCATTATATTTAAAATTTTTGTATTTTATATTTTGTATCTCACCTACATCATTGTAAATATTTCATAGGTGACTTGGTCAAAATGTGGTCACTCATTTACTTCTCCAACTACCTCCATCTAACTCTTCACTTACCTCCACTTACCACATTTCTAATCATATCTACCTAATGGAATATGAAGTGTACAACATGTACAGTTGTAACAATCTACTTTGTACTTGCATTCTTCTTTTCATTTTTGTGTGAATATCGTAATGTTGTCCAACAATGTTCATATCAGTTTATATAAGATCATATGATTAGGTATTTTGGGGGTTTTGCAATTTTGTCCTCATTAGGGTTTCTCCTACTTGAAAACCTTCTTAATTCTCATCTTCAAGCAATTTGTAGGTTACTTAAGTGATTCACACCTCATCAATGCCATGTCCTATTGTTTGAAGGTTCCCAACACAAACACCTTGTGACTTGGGATTTATTGCAATTTCTTGGAATTTTCCCACCATTTTTCCTGAACTTTTTGCAGTTGCAGTGCTTTCTTTGCAATGTGCCTAAAATTTTTGGAGAGATTTCATACCATGGATTCAACCTACAGTGATATTCCAATATTGTGGATTAGACTTGTAGTACCACATGTGCAACGGAGTAGAGTGTGCTACATCCTTCGAAGAACAACCTTATTTGTGGTTCACCTCAAACCAAGGGTAGGGAGGTCATATCTTCTACGCATATGCTTGAACAACCCACAATTAGCTTGGTGCTTTAATAGGGAGCACATTCAAAATTCTTCCAATAGATATCATCAAACAACACGTTCCATATGTTGAATTTTCACTATGCTAGGCTGAAGCATGAGGTTTAATTCCAATTTTAGCTTTTACTTGAACCATAGACAAATGCAGCTGCACCATTAACAATTGCTGCAATAATCAAGATCACAAGAAGAAATACCATGCACAAGAACACAAGAAATATCGCGTGAAACCCTTCTCAACAAGGGAAGAAAACCCAGCCAATCCTTTGCTATATTCTCAAGAGAAAGACCTCCCACACCATAGACCTAGCACACAAAACGGTTCACTCAAAAACCAAGAAGGCTAGCACCCAAGAGAGGTGCGCACTTCAGCCTTAGAACTTGTACTTGCTGAAATTTCCAAAATCACATGTGTGTTGTGTTTCCTCAATGGGGAAATCACCTTTATTTATATTAGACTAGACACATCAAAAGTGGTGTCTATTGGCACAATAGGGTCGACCTCAATAACTCAGAATATAATTAATAATTACAATATTAATTATCTTTCACTTTATGGTGGGGCCGACCTGTACCCTTTACATCACAATTAGGGTTACAGGTAAATCTAACTCTTAGACAATATAGCAAGGGATCTCACAAACCCACTAGTGCTCAACCACTAGAGGCACGTCCACATGTGCTTAGCCACAAGGACGTCCAAATCAACAGATCTCTATCTCACTGAGTCTCACAGGAGAATCATCTGGACACACACTCACTTGTGCTCAGGCACTAGGATCACGTCCACCTGTGCTTAGCCACAGGAACGTCCTACTCAACAAATCTCTATCTCACTGAGTCTCACAGGAGAATCATCTGGAGTACCACATCGTCTCAACTCTCCACACAGAGGAGAACAGTAAACCCATCACATGGGCTCCTTCACCCGTCACAAGGGGTACACATCGTTTCATCTCAAACGACACACCCATCTCATGGGCATCTTCCCTACTCAAGGGCACACAACGTTCTATCTCTGTCTCAGAGAGAACGACACACCCTTCTCATGGGCATCTTCCCTACACAGGGACACACAACGTTCCATCTCCGTCTCAGAGAGGAACAACACACCCATCTCATGGGCACACCCAACTCATGGGCTCTCTCACAGGTCGACTCACTCAGTCTGTTTCCTGGAGGATGTCTCATGTGGCTGTAATCATCAACACTCCCTCTCAGCTAGGGAGGCATTCTCCACCAGGCCAAGTCTCTCACGGAAGTACTCGAACTTCGTCTTGGCAAGCTGTTTGGTGAAGATATTTGCAATCTGCTCATGTGTAGGAAGGTACTGCACGTGTACTTCTTTCCTTTGCACCATGTTTCTGATATAATGATATTTTGTCTCAATGTGTTTCGATCTATTGTGAAACACAGGGTTCTCAGAGAGCTTCACACAACTCTGGTTATCACAATGAATAATGGTGGGATCCATCTCATGATCAAATAAATCTGTCAGGAGCTTGCGAAGCCACACTGCTTCGTGGACTGCCACACTCAAGGCTATATACTCTGCTTTTGCGGTACTCAAGGCCACAAAGTTCTGTTTCTTGCTGCACCCGAAAACCATTGCAGACCCCAAGGTAAAACAACAACCGGATGTGCTCTTTCGGTCCACTCCGCTTTGTGCCCAATCTGCATCGGCATATCCCTGCAAACTCAAGTCTACACTGGAGGCATATCTCAGGCCATATCCAACTGTGCCTCGTAGATATCTCAATACATGCTTCGCTGCTATCTAGTGAGTCTGTCTCGGCTGACTCATGAACTGACTAAGTACATTCATTGCATAGCATATATCAGGTCTGGTGTTAACCAGATACATCAGTGATCCAATCAACTGTCGGTACAAGTGTGGATCAATCTCGCCTGAATCAGTAGAGGCATCATTCATTTTCTTCAAATCCATCACCATCGATGTAGGCATGGATTTGCACTCTGTCATACCGAACTTCTTCAATATTTCCACTGTATATTTTCCTTGACTTAGGAAAATCTCATCAGTCCTCTTCCATACTTCTAGTCCCAAGAAGTAGTGCATCATACCCAGATCCTTCATCTCGAATTTAGCAGTCAACGCATGCTTGCATTCAGCTATAAGTCTTTCTGAACCGGTGAGGAATATGTCATCCACATATAGGACCAAGATTAAGCACTCGTTACCAACAATATGGTAATATATGTTTGGATCAACAACACTCTTGCTGAAGCCCAAACTCATCAAGAATCCATCCATTTTCTCATACCAAGCACGAGGTGCTTGCTTTAGTCCATACATGGCTTTCATCAACCTGCATAGATGATATTTCTCATTGTGTATCACGACTCCTTCTAGTTTATCGATATAAACTTCTTCCTCAATCTACCATTGAGAAAAGCTGTCTTTACATCCATCTGATGTAGTTTCCAACCCATGGATGCAGCTAGTGCAATGATAGTACGGATGGACATGTATTGAGCTACTGGAGCAAATGTCTCATCATAGTCAACTCCCTCTACTTGTGAGAATCCTCTGGCTACAAATCTCGCTTTGTATTTCTCGATACTTCCATCAGCTGCATGGTTGATCTTATAGATCCACTTGGAAGTCACTATAGGCTTCCGTTCTGGTCTCGGAACAATATCCCATATATCATTCTTCAAGATAGACTGATATTCTTCTGTCATGGCATCTTGCCATACCTGCTCACCTGTAGCTTCTCCAGGACAAGAAGGCTCATAATCAATGATGTGGCTCATGGCTGAAAGGTAGCTCGAAAATCTCTTTGGTCTCTTGCTCTCTTGGAATGTGCCTTGAGGGGCTATATGTCCCTCTGCCTCTTGCAGAGTTTGTCGAGCCCAGGCAGGACTTTTATACCCTACTGCAATATCTCTGAGCATATCAACTGGAGCAACTGGATCATCTGGAACAACTGGATCAATTGGAATAATGTCTGTCTTCCTCTGAACTGCTGAAGGGGGAGAAGGTATTGTCTCACTGTCAATCTCCATCTGAGATTCTCTGAATCTTTGAAAGACTATCTCTTCTTCAAAGATAACATCTTTGCTTATCTCAATTTGTCTCTGACCAGGGATGTAGATCCGATATGCCTTCGAAGATTCATTGTATCCCACAAATGTACCTTTTCTGCTTGAAGGGTCTAGCTTGGACCTCTTTCCTTTGGGTACATGAAAGTATACTAGACACCCAAATATACTGAAGTATCCAATCTCAGGTTTCACTTCGGTGAAGGATTCTTCGGGAGTTATGTTCTTCAAAATCTGGTGAGGACTTCTGTTCTGAACATATATTGCTGTCATGCATGCTTCTTCCCACAGAATCATAGGTAGACTCTGATCATGTATCATCATTTTGGTTGCTTCAATGATGGTTCTATTCTTCCTCCTCAAATAGTTTTGACTCCCTCTGAAGTCTGAAGGATAAACATCTTCCTTTGTTGTTAACCTGCCTGGAACAAGAAAACAAACGAAAGGAAACAAGACAAGAATATCTCCTAGAGGAGAGTAATGAGTACATCTCTAGAATGAAAACAATTTAAGGATTGTTGTCACAGCTACAACACCTACTTGTAATGTAGCAAACTTAGAAATGTAGGTTAGAGTCATGATAATTAAAACAATCAAACTTGGAGTCTTCAATTCCAGTATGTTGTTCCTCTAAATGCACTAAGATCCCTTTGGATCCATGATTTCAGCAAAGGTTCCTTCCTCCTGCAAGTGCCCTCATGACAATGATGCAAATAATATATACAAGTGCATACTTGAGGGTGCTAATATGATTTCTCCAATGGCACCTGGCTGATCTCTGTTCTCTAACATCTTCATGAAGAAGGTAGCCATGGTGTCACCTTTTGTCATCTTGTTATTTTGAAGCTGGCCCTTCAGTGTAAGAGTTGAGTAGATGATTGTCTTCCTTGCATTGACGTCATCTTCCTTCCTTTCTTCCTTCTCTTCATCGATAGCTGTCTCTGGTAAGCCTTTTTGTATCACCCACAATAAGTCTTCCTCTTCAAGGGTGACTTGAAGTCTTGACTTCCAGGAACTGAAGTTGCTTGATCCATCAAGCCTATCTTCCACCAAGGTTTTGTTCACCATATTTTCAGATTCTTCACAAACCCTTGCCAACTGGGCTAGAAAACCTAATGGCTAGGCTAGGCTAGCAACCTTAGGTTTTGTTGGGCTTATGACTGCCAACAATAAGCCTTAAGAGAGTCACAGGAATACTGGTGAGCTGAAAAGCTCCTTCAATGAGTTGTAGAAACCCTAAAACCAAAAATCTGCAGAAAATTGTGAAACCCTAGGGCCAAAAATTCAAAATGCTCGGAATTTGACTCTGAAGCTTGCTAGAGGTTCGCTTTAGGAGGCCGTACACTCTTGTACAAATTTTAGCCCCAACGTCCAAGTTTAAGTTGCTGAAACACCTCAGAAAAGGAGGGTCGTATGGAATTGCAACAAACCCTAGAGGGCCGTACGAAACTGCAGAAGAAAAGGACAGCTTGCTTTGATGCTTGTGCAATGGGTTCTTCAAGACCTATGCTCTAATACCATGTTGAATTTTCACTATGCTAGGCTCAAGCATGAGGCTTAATTCCAATTTTAGCATTTACTTGAACCATAGACAAATGCAGCTGCACCATTAACAATTGCTGCAATAACCAAGATCACAAGAAGAAATACCATGCATAAGAACACAAGAAATATCCTGGGAAACCCTTCTCAACGAGGGAAGAAAACCCAACCAATCCTTTGCTATATTCTCAAGAGAAAGACCTCCCACATCATATACCTAGCACACAAAAGGGTGCTCTCAAACACCAAGAAGGCTAGCGCCCAAGAGAGGTGCACACTTCAACCCTAGAACTTGTATTCGTTGAAATTTCCAAAATCACATGTGTGTTGTGTTTTTTCAATGGGGAAATCACCTTTATTTATATTAGACTGGACAAATCAAAAGTGGTGTCTATTGGCACAACAGGGCCGACCTCAATAACTCAGAATATAATTAATAATTACAATATTAATTATCTTTCACTTTATGGTAAATTTTGGTAAATGTTCTATTAGAGAGGTAATAGTTACATGTTGTCATTATCTTCCTTGAATGATCTTGAAACCCTAAGGAAGGATTAAGAGAGGTTATCCCCTTCCCTTGTTGTATTCACCTTGACTTTGTTGAAGCCTTCAAGATTTGCCTTAAGGGTTACGAGAGACTATCCCCTTGAGGTTTTTCTTGGCTAGGGTTTAGTTCTACGGGTTAGGAGTGGCTATCCCCCTAGGGTTCAAGATCTAGTTTCCATCCATTCTCTTAGCTAGATGCATTAGAAGAAGTGGGACGACACGTAGGGTTTATGAGAGGATAAACCCTAGTAGCTTTTCCTTTGAGGTTTATCCTAGGTTTATGAGAGGATAACCCTAGGGTTTAAACCTTCACCTTTTCTCTTGCATTTAGCCTCCTTTTAGTGCTTTGCATTGACTCCATTTGCCCTAAGAAGGAAAACGACACTAGTCTTCATGATTGCAAGTGATGATTAAACCCTAGCATTTGCTAAAATCTCTCCCCTTCTCTCAATCTACTAGACAACCAAATTACTATACTCATCCTGACTCAACGCTTGGAAAACATAGTATATTTGTTGCTGCTGTTATTAAAGGTTTGCTACAGCCATTAGGGATTTACTAATTGCTGATAACTTACTTAATATTGGGGTAAAATCGGCTGAGAAATATTGTTTGATGATTGTATATTTGATCTACTTGTTGAGGGGTTAATTATGAAATATTATTGATGATTTTTTTGGGCTGATTTCTTGTTGCTGTTGCAAATTATACTTTGCTGATATACACTTGTTTACTGCTGCAATTTTACAACAACAATTAGTTTTACTTGATATCTAGTGTCTAGAGGTGATTGGTAGTTGATTTGACTTGGTAATTGACTATTATATGCATTGAATACTTCTTGTTTCGCACAAGTTAACCAATTACCTTGTACAACTAATTTCACCCATTACACTTTCCTAGACCTAGCTTATCTCATTGAGTGACCAAGATAGGGGGCCATAGACTTTCCTCTAGCTTGCTATAGGATCCCTTGAGGTCACTAGGGAAGCCTCCATTGTGTGGGATCTCTTTCTTTCACTAAAACGAGGGAAGTACTTGCTTAGGTGACAGTGGCATCTACTTCTAATTGTTACGCTTAGGTGACAGTGGCATCTACTTCTAATTGTTACACAAGATTGGCATCTTGTGAAGGGCTTTGCACAAGTACAAATCCTGTTATAACAGGGACTAAAAAGACGGGCCATGACTGACCACATGGGGTCTGGAGATACTACATAGGCCCCCCACCAATACATAGAACATCTAAGCATGGTCAAATACAATACATGAGTGCAAATACAACCAAACGTTTGGCTCATCATGATACAATAAGGCTTATAATCTGCTCATATGATGGTCCACATCTGGTGAAAAAATGTAGGGTACATTCAAGTGAATCTAAGGTGTAACAGGTTGCAATAAGAGTTGAAGGCAAAGAAGCTTGATCAAATGAGTTTGAAACTTTGACTCAACTTTTGCGATGAATGCTATAATTTGAAAACTTTGAAATTTCTTACTTGGTGGATCCTTTGATTTGCTTCATATAGCCATAGACACGCCAAAGGTACCAATACTCTCATTGAAATGAAACAACTTACTGTGTATTTGATCTTGTATCTTGGGATTAGGGACCATGCGCTCAATGCATTTGTATAATCCTTCTTTTACGCCCCCATATGCTTCAAAATATTTCGTATAACGACACCTTCAGGGTTCAAAGTTTAGAAGACAAAAAGGCTTCATCAATTGAGTTTGAAACTTCGGCTAAACTTTTGTAATGAATAACATAACTTAAAAACCTTGAAATTTCTTACCTTGGGTTTAAGTAATAGCCAATTGCATATAATGGTCTATGGAGTTGTTTGTTTCATCTATTATAAATGATTTCTCATAGAGGAAAATACTTTTGTCTTTTATCACCATATGCTATCATTATTGTCTTTTTAGCCTACTCTATGTGCTCATAAATAAAACCCATGGTGTGTTTATCACCATCCACTATTTGGAACAGTTTCACAAGAGGCTTACTGAATTGTACTATCTCTTCTACCTTTTTCCAAAAATATTTTCAAATTTTTTGTCAACTATGCCTTTCTCTTCAACGTTTTTGCTCCACTAAGATGTATTGCACTCATCACATGAAAACATCTTCTACAAGTTGGCTTTTTGCTGAAGTGTGGATTGCAATGTAAGAAAGATCGTTGCAAATCATGTAATAATTGACCGAACAAGCTCTTTGCCCTCGATGTTTATCGTCATAAGGTTCAAAACCCATGTGTGGTTGTATATGTACCTGATTATGCTTTTTGTTTGTTCCACACGCTTCTTCACCCGCTCAATTTTGCCAATATCCTCAAGCATGAGGTCCAAACAACAAGCTGCACATGGAGTCCACCAAATAGTGGGGTGTTTTTCCTCCAACACCCTTGCCGTGCAATATAGTTGGAGACATTGTCTGTGATGTCTTGCACGACATTCTCCACCCCCACCTCCTCAACTACTTCATCCAAAAGACAAAACAATAAATGCGCATCCTTCATTTGATCAGATGCATTCACAGATTTAAGAAACATAGTTCCTTTTGGGTTAGCAATGAGGTATTCATCTACTCTTTGAACCTCATTTTGTAAAAGTGCCCCCTTGATATCATGAAAACTAGGGCCCTTGAAGCTCACACTACATGAAGCTATAACATATTACATAGGTTGATAATACGCAGGATTAGTAGCATTGAAAGGCATGTTTGCCTCATACCACCATCAACAATGTATTCCCAAGTAGCCTCCTTTTCCATCTTCTTCCATTTAGCATCAATGGTTGGTTGAGCATCAGTGGTGGTGCAGGGTACAAAGAAGGAGTCAAGCCTGTTATCGCGCAATTTGTACTTGTCCCAAAGGGAAAGGCTAAGGGAGGAAAATTGGCGTAACAAGAGGTTATCCTATCACTGTCACCTTAATAGGATACCTCTTTCTATTTAGGGTTGATGGCCCAGGGGAGACGTCCCCGATGACCTCGGGTTTTGAGAAGGCAAAGGTTAAAGTGTCTATAAAAGTATCCCCTCTCACAAGTCACACTGTTCAGAAAGTCCAAGGTTTTAACCAATGAAGCAATGGAGTGCTTAGATGTACCTGCCCAGAACAAAGCAACAAGAAAAACGATATCTTTTGCAAGTACAATTTGATGTTAGTACTTCATAAAACCATGGACTTATCAATAAAAGCAATAGTTGTTGTATGATGAAGCAAACATAATTTTATAACAACAATGTTTATAAGATAATAGCTTCACAATCAATGCCTTAAAGAAGCTTCACAATGACCAAAAATAATAACTCAATAATAACAAATCACTAGCATTTGTCAGAAGCTAATTACGCAGTGTATAAATCAACTTTACGAATACTTTTAGATGCTTTTATTACTGCAATAGATGGCTGTAGCTTACTTTT
>ML815662.1:61990-72966 GCA_009831015.1 Picea engelmannii
TTCCTTCCTTTCTTCCTTCTCTTCATCGATAGCTGTCTCTGGTAAGCCTTTTTGTATCACCCACAATAAGTCTTCCTCTTCAAGGGTGACTT
Source organism: Picea engelmannii (assembly GCA_009831015.1). Classification (NCBI taxonomy): domain Eukaryota; kingdom Viridiplantae; phylum Streptophyta; class Pinopsida; order Pinales; family Pinaceae; genus Picea; species Picea engelmannii. The sequence goes on from ML815662.1 coordinate 62,083, forward strand.
GAAGTCTTGACTTCCAGGAACTGAAGTTGCTTGATCCATCAAGCCTATCTTTCACCAAGGTTTTGTTCACCATATTTTCAGATTCTTCACAAACCCTTGCCAACTGGGCTAGAAAACCTAATGGCTAGGCTAGGCTAGCAACCTTAGGTTTTGTTGGGCTTATGACTGCCAACAATAAGCCTTAAGAGAGTCACAGGAATACTGGTGAGCTGAAAAGCTCCTTCAATGAGCTGTAGAAACCCTAAAACCAAAAATCTGCAGAAAATTGCGAAACCCTAGGGACAAAAATTCAAAATGCTCGGAATTTGACTCTGAAGCTTGCTAGAGGTCCGCTGAAGGAGGCCGTACACTCCTGTACAAATTTTAGCCCCAACGTCCAAGTTTAAGTTGTCGAAACACCTCAGAAAAGGAGGGTCGTACGAAATTGCAACAAACCCTAGAGGGCCGTACAGAACTGGAGAAGAAAAGGACGGCTTGCTTTGAATGCTTGTGCAATGGGTTCTTCAAGACCTATGCTCTGATACCATGTTGAATTTTCACTATGCTAGGCTCAAGCATGAGGTTTAATTCCAATTTTAGCATTTACTTGAACCATAGACAAATGCAGCTGCACCATTAACAATTGCTGCAATAACCAAGATCACAAGAAGAAATACCATGCACAAGAACACAAGAAATATCCCGGGAAACCCTTCTCAACAAGGGAAGTAAACCCAACTAATCCTTTGCTATATTCTCAAGAGAAAGACCTCCCACATCATATACCTAGCACACAAAAGGGTGCTCTCAAACACCAAGAGGGCTAGCGCCCAAGAGAGGTGCGCACTTCAACCCTAGAACTTGTATTCGTTGAAATTTCCAAAATCACATGTGTGTTGTGTTTTTTCAATGGGAAAATCACCTTTATTTATATTAGACTGGACAAATCAAAAGTGGTGTCTATTGGCACAACAGGGCTGACCTCAATAACTCAGAATATAATTAATAATTACAATATTAATTATCTTTCACTTTATGGTAAATTTTGGTAAATGCTCTATTAGAGAGGTAATAGTTACATTTTGTCATTATCTTCCTTGAATGATCTTGAAACCCTAAGGAAGGATTAAGAGAGGTTATCCCCTTCCCTTGTTGTATTCACCTTGACTTTGTTGAAGCCTTCAAGATTTGCCTTAAGGGTTAGGAGAGACTATCCCCTTGAGGTTTTTCTTGGCTAGGGTTTTGTTCTACGGGTTAGGAGTGGCTATCCCCCTAGGGTTCAAGATCTAGTTTCCATCCATTCTCTTAGCTAGATGCATTAGAAGAAGTGGGACGACACCTAGGGTTTATGAGAGGATAAACCCTAGTAGCTTTTCCTTTGAGGTTTATCCTAGGTTTATGAGAGGATAACTCTAGGGTTTAAACCTTCACCTTTTTTCTTGCATTTAGCCTCCTTTTAGTGCTTTGCATTGACTCCATTTGCCCTAAGAAGGAAAACGACACTAGTCTTTATGATTGCAAGTGATGATTAAACCCTAGCATTTGCTAAAATCTCTCCCCTTCTCTCAATCTACTAGACAACCAAATTACTAGTGATGATTAAACCCTAGCATTTGCTAAAAGCTCTCCCCTTCTCTCAATCTACTAGACAACCAAATTACTATACTCATCCTGACTCAATGCTTGGAAAACATAGTATATTTGTTGCTGCTGTTATTGAAGGTTTGCTACAGCCATTAGGGATTTACTAATTGCTGATAACTTACTTAATATTGGGGTAAAATCGGCTGAGAAATATTGTTTGATGATTGGATATTTGATCTACTTGTTGAGGGGTTAATTATGAAATATTATTGATGATTTTTCTGGGTTGATTTCTTGTTGCTGTTGCAAATTATACTTTGCTGATATACACTTGTTTACTGCTGCAATTTTACAACACCAATTAGTTTTACTTGATATCTAGTGTCTAGAGGTGATTGGTAGTTGATTTGACTTGGTAATTGACTATTATATGCATTGAATACTTCTTGTTTCGCACAAGTTAACCAATTACCTTGTACAACTAATTTCACCCATTACACTTTCCTAGACCTAGCTTATCTCATTGAGTGACCAAGATAGGGGGCCATAGACTTTCCTCTAGCTTGCTATAGGATCCCTTGAGGTCACTAGGGAAGCCTCCATTGTGTGGGATCTCTTTCTTTCACTAAAACGAGGGAAGTACTTGCTTAGGTGACAGTGGCATCTACTTCTAATTGTTACGCTTAGGTGACAGTGGCATCTACTTCTAATTGTTACACAAGATTGGCATCTTGTGAAGGGCTTTGCACAAGTACAAATCCTGTTATAACAGGGACTAAAAAGACGGGCCATGACTGACCACATGGGGTCTGGAGATACTACATAGGCCCCCCACCAATACATAGAACATCTAAGCATGGTCAAATACAATACATGAGTGCAAATACAACCAAACGTTTGGCTCATCATGATACAATAAGGCTTATAATCTGCTCATATGATGGTCCACATCTGGTGAAAAAATGTAGGGTACATTCAAGTGAATCTAAGGTGTAACAGGTTGCAATAAGAGTTGAAGGCAAAGAAGCTTGATCAAATGAGTTTGAAACTTTGACTCAACTTTTGCGATGAATGCTATAATTTGAAAACTTTGAAATTTCTTACTTGGTGGATCCTTTGATTTGCTTCATATAGCCATAGACACGCCAAAGGTACCAATACTCTCATTGAAATGAAACAACTTACTGTGTATTTGATCTTGTATCTTGGGATTAGGGACCATGCGCTCAATGCATTTGTATAATCCTTCTTTTACGCCCCCATATGCTTCAAAATATTTCGTATAACGACACCTTCAGGGTTCAAAGTTTAGAAGACAAAAAGGCTTCATCAATTGAGTTTGAAACTTCGGCTAAACTTTTGTAATGAATAACATAACTTAAAAACCTTGAAATTTCTTACCTTGGGTTTAAGTAATAGCCAATTGCATATAATGGTCTATGGAGTTGTTTGTTTCATCTATTATAAATGATTTCTCATAGAGGAAAATACTTTTGTCTTTTATCACCATATGCTATCATTATTGTCTTTTTAGCCTACTCTATGTGCTCATAAATAAAACCCATGGTGTGTTTATCACCATCCACTATTTGGAACAGTTTCACAAGAGGCTTACTGAATTGTACTATCTCTTCTACCTTTTTCCAAAAATATTTTCAAATTTTTTGTCAACTATGCCTTTCTCTTCAACGTTTTTGCTCCACTAAGATGTATTGCACTCATCACATGAAAACATCTTCTACAAGTTGGCTTTTTGCTGAAGTGTGGATTGCAATGTAAGAAAGATCGTTGCAAATCATGTAATAATTGACCGAACAAGCTCTTTGCCCTCGATGTTTATCGTCATAAGGTTCAAAACCCATGTGTGGTTGTATATGTACCTGATTATGCTTTTTGTTTGTTCCACACGCTTCTTCACCCGCTCAATTTTGCCAATATCCTCAAGCATGAGGTCCAAACAACAAGCTGCACATGGAGTCCACCAAATAGTGGGGTGTTTTTCCTCCAACACCCTTGCCGTGCAATATAGTTGGAGACATTGTCTGTGATGTCTTGCACGACATTCTCCACCCCCACCTCCTCAACTACTTCATCCAAAAGACAAAACAATAAATGCGCATCCTTCATTTGATCAGATGCATTCACAGATTTAAGAAACATAGTTCCTTTTGGGTTAGCAATGAGGTATTCATCTACTCTTTGAACCTCATTTTGTAAAAGTGCCCCCTTGATATCATGAAAACTAGGGCCCTTGAAGCTCACACTACATGAAGCTATAACATATTACATAGGTTGATAATACGCAGGATTAGTAGCATTGAAAGGCATGTTTGCCTCATACCACCATCAACAATGTATTCCCAAGTAGCCTCCTTTTCCATCTTCTTCCATTTAGCATCAATGGTTGGTTGAGCATCAGTGGTGGTGCAGGGTACAAAGAAGGAGTCAAGCCTGTTATCGCGCAATTTGTACTTGTCCCAAAGGGAAAGGCTAAGGGAGGAAAATTGGCGTAACAAGAGGTTATCCTATCACTGTCACCTTAATAGGATACCTCTTTCTATTTAGGGTTGATGGCCCAGGGGAGACGTCCCCGATGACCTCGGGTTTTGAGAAGGCAAAGGTTAAAGTGTCTATAAAAGTATCCCCTCTCACAAGTCACACTGTTCAGAAAGTCCAAGGTTTTAACCAATGAAGCAATGGAGTGCTTAGATGTACCTGCCCAGAACAAAGCAACAAGAAAAACGATATCTTTTGCAAGTACAATTTGATGTTAGTACTTCATAAAACCATGGACTTATCAATAAAAGCAATAGTTGTTGTATGATGAAGCAAACATAATTTTATAACAACAATGTTTATAAGATAATAGCTTCACAATCAATGCCTTAAAGAAGCTTCACAATGACCAAAAATAATAACTCAATAATAACAAATCACTAGCATTTGTCAGAAGCTAATTACGCAGTGTATAAATCAACTTTACGAATACTTTTAGATGCTTTTATTACTGCAATAGATGGCTGTAGCTTACTTTTTGTAACAACAACAAGTAGGTTAGCTAATTAGTCTACTCTAGGGTTAGGAAAGGTTAGCATAGAGCTTGAGGTAAAAGTTTTGAGAGTTGTTTTCATCAATCAATCAAGTGCAAGGATGGGATTAGTGCTTATAGGGTTAATGGAGTCTCTTTCAGCAACAACAATCTTGAAGGAAAAAATGATAATAGTAGAGCTAGAGACAAGAAGGTCAATGATTGAAGTGTTGGTAACCCAAGGCTTCAATCACTAAACCCTAGGGGGAAATGGCCACTAGGAAGTAGGTAACTCTAGGCCCTAGCGGTTTTCCTCCTTTAGCTCAAGGACAAAGTAGATGACGGCTAGATGAAGCTAAAGATGCTAGGGTGTTGTAATGGCAAGGCCCTTAGCACAAAGCTTCAAGCAAGTATTGTTTCTAGCATAATCTAGTAGGTGAAAAGTTGTTAACGCAGGAACAATAACATGTGCTTTAGCCTCCTAGGGTTTTAAGCTAGCAATTTCATAATCTTGGAAGAAATGCAAGATAAATACACCATAACCATTCAAATGAAGAAGAATTGCTGAAAATTTACTTACATTCACCAAGAATCATCTAGCAATAGTTCTAGTTGAAGACTTCCACCAAGAAAAATGCTAAAATACACCAAAAATAACCTCCTTCAAGAAGTGCACACCAAATTTCAGCCAATAAACCCTAATTAGGGTGCAAATTTTAGACCTCACTTAAGTGTGAGTGAAAGATGATGAAATAATACAAGGGAAAACCCTTATTTATACAGTGAAAATGACCAGAATTAGGTAAAAAAGGCCGACATGGCCAATTTACATGTAATATCCAATTTTTACATAGAAATGACAAATTAAAGCCTAAATCAAGCAGAAAAGGTGACGTAGTGCCCCTTTAGGGTGACGTTAGGCCTCTTTGGTGAAACGTTGGCCTCCCAAGGCCCCTGGATCAAGCCACACGTGCCACTTGGCACACAACTGCCTCCAAAGTGTCCATCAAACGTTGGGTGACGTCAAGGGTCACAGAGGTGACGTCATGGGCCTTCTAAGGCCAACATCATAGTGGGAGGGCAAGACCCCCCTGGGTCCAGGCCTGCCAGGTTGTCTTTGGTGGAACGTCCTCCTCTCTCTCCAGTGCAAGCCTCTGACATGTGTTTGCCTCTGGCTGGGGTCTCAACATCCATCTGGTGGGCTTTTAGCCCTATGGAGGTCCGAACTAATCATCTCCCCATGTGTACCTGTTCGTCGGGTGTGGCCATGCAGCAACAACAAGTACGCCCTCCATGGGCTCATAGACTTCGAGTAGAGACAGACCACTAGATTGATAGATTAGATATAATCCGCGAGTTATGCCATTTACAAAAGGTGGAGATCGAGGTGCACTTTATTTTTCGATGCCCCCTCTACTATGAGATCAGAGGGAGGTTCCATTGCTTGTTCAGAGAATCTCAGACCCTCACTGGCTCCTTCAGATATCCCAATCAGAGATGTTTGGCCCTATACATACAGGAGGCTCTCAATTTCCAATCACATACTTTTCAGCCTCCCATCAGACTCGACTCTACACAGACGATCACTTCATTTTTCACAGTGCTACCTTCAAGAAGGGGCACCAAGCGACCGACCGACATTAGTACAGATCCAGATCGTAGATCAGTGAGGATCCGCGAGGCCCTGCCTCATCCCATGAGATCTCAACACCATAACTATATCAGATCCCTTCCTGGGAGACATACTAGACCCTCCAGACCTTAGCATCGTGCGACCTTCGCCAGGCAGCGACACAGTGGACAATCTGCGTTTCCCGCCAGCTCTTCTTCGGGCCAAAAGACTTTATTGGGTTTTCTTCATTCAACCTCGGATGTTAGGAGAGATGGGTCTACTCCATAGACCTATCACCTGGATCTTCTCCGCCTGCGCATCTCTGCCCCGTTGCGGGGTTTGGGACTTGTGGCCGTTGTTGAAAGCTCCTCATACTTCAACCCAACTCACATTATCTACGTTTTTGCATCTTACTTCATGCAACTTATTCCTTTATAGGAGACCGTTTGGTACTCCCGCATTGTAAAAACATCATTGTACCCATCAGTCCCTTTGACCTACTTTTGTGGTCAATAGTTGGACATTAATAAAATTATCTTATCTGCTTCTAGATCATTGGAGATGTTTTTTCAAGGTTTTACATTCCCTCTTGCATGTGCTAAGTGTTGTTTCAACCTTTGGATAACCCTCCCCCCCGCAAATCAACTTCCTTCTCACAATAGTTGCAGACGATTTTTTCCTCATCGTCCAATTGGCAATGATCCCATGTTGAATCCCTCTTCTCTTTAGGAGTCATGGAAATTTTTATACCAACGAAATAAATCTGCAATTAAAACCCTATGAATTCTTTATTACTAGCGAAACAACAACATTTGTAAAGAGAAGAAGAAAAGAAAAAGAGCAGCTCCAGTAGTCCAAAACAACAACGCCAAAACATCAGGAAAAACAACTCTATAACAGTCCAAGAAATTCTGAAAATCAACCATTGAATCAGCTTTAAACCAGCCCAAGAAATTTTAAAAATAATCCCTTGAATCAGCTCCAAATCAGTCCAAGAAACTCAGCTCAAAAACTCTTGAAATCAGCTAAAGAAATTTTTCAAAACAACCCTTCAATCAGCTCTTCAAATCAGCCCAAGAAACTCAGCTCAAAAATTCCAAATAAGTCAAATGAATTGTGTGAGTGAAATGGAGGGTGGGGGGACCTCTTTAAATAGCATTAGTAGGGTCCTAGGGTTAGGTTTTGTGCATTCACTTTTATTAATTAATTAACTATTTTTTTGAAAATTTGACTATGTGGTCCCTACCTGCGGCCATACGGAACCGTAAAGTTTGGAGATTTGTGGCTGTGAAGCAAAGCACACACATCAGTGAAGTATAGCTAAGTATAGGAGCAAACCATGCATAGTTTCTAAACAAGGCAGTTACATCAGCTCGCTTGATTCATGCAAACAGTAATCAACTCATCACCCAATTAACTCCAGCATAGGCTTATTGTTTCCACCAGTTTTCTGGTAGTCAATGCTCTATCTTTAGAAAGAGTAGGTCGCAGCATTGGTGGTTTGTGATAGATTTGTGATTGATCTTATGCATGGCACATTATTTTTGAGACTTAGCAGGATGGACTCTCAGACCTAGGACACAGATTTCTTGGAGACAGAAGCCTATTAGAATGAGAGTATTCCATTGTAACAGGGTTGGATCCTTTGAGAGTTGAATGAGATCGCTTGTAATTCCAGATGTCTTGACATAAGATGGAACCTGAGCACTTGGTCTGCATATTGTCTCTCTTTTCTTGTGTATTGAATTCTCTAATTAATGCTTGCAGCTCTCTCGCTTTTTGCAATTGTGTCACCTTTATGAAGTCTTGTGGAAATTTCTTCCCTGATTTAATGCAAATCTGGGTGGCTTTTCCAAACTTGAGGGTTTGTAAGGAAAATAAATGTTCCCTTTGATTGCATTTGACTGACCATGATAGGGCTGTCCTTCGGCATTGATCATAGGGTTTGAGTCACATGGTTCCGATAGGATTCATCTTCCATGGATGCCTCATGAGAATTCTCCATCACCACACAAACATGGGCTATTGTTTCTAATCTGACTCCATGACCCATGGTTGGCACTAGTCTTCCGGATCTCCCCATCCAAAGCAAGAGGAGCTTAGAAGGTGACAGATCATTTGGTCCTGAATTCGCACCCGAGGTTCTTTTCAGGTGTCAAGACAACTCTAATGTCAATTGGTTAAGTTGTAACTAACTTTTCTAGACTTTTTCCCATTTTATCACCATTGTCAGGTATATCTGCTGGTTTGTGACATTGATAAGTTGGGCGATTAATAAGAGTAGTCGGGACAAACTATGCTTGATCTACACTATATGTGAGAGACATTATTAGATGATTTGCTGTTATTCCTAGAAAGCTTCCTGCTTGGTTCACGAGAATAATTCTTCTTGATATGTTCTTTTTCTAGATCTTTTCTGCTAATAAAATGTTCTATACGGATTCTTTGTCTGGAATAACTAGCTCAAGTTCCTTTTGTTCCACGCTGTGCCGCTAATACCAATTGCTGGTAGCCCGATGTATTTTTGGTCAATGCTTGATCATCTTTTTGCATATTGCTATCATATATTTCTAATTATCCCCCAAGATTACTTATTTAGTGATCTATGTAGTATTAGTGAAACAAATACACTCCCCTTTCTACACATACTCCTGATTTCCCTAAATTTTTGCAGATATGTCATTGATCCAGGCTTTGTGAAGCAACGCCAATACAACCCTGGGACTGGAATGTACTCTCTTGATGTGGTGCAGATTAGTCGGTATGTTATACAAGCTTTCAATGTAAAAAATGATGATAAGTTGCAACACACTGAAAGATCCATTGTACGTTTTTGTTATGACCTTCCCTTCTGGTGACTCCTTTTTATGTTGTTTGGATTTTTAAAATCAATAGCTTTGTCAAAACCCAAGATATTTTCCATTTACTCTTGCCGAGAAGTTAAGATCAAGAAGAATATGTTTGCTTCTACTAGAGAAGAGGAAACAAGTGGTCAGATTACTATGAAATTCTACAAAGCATTGGTTGCTTGGGATTTCCCAAAGCAAGGTTGTGTGCTATTGCAACCAAACTTGATGCGACATCCTTGTTCATAGAAGCATAATATTTTATGTATTTGAATATTTATTTATTATTGTTCTCATCTTTTTGCGGTTATGTTTGTCTAAAAAGGATTACCCTATCTATGGCTGGAATTCTGGCTGGAATTCTGCACTTTGTCTTTATTAGTAACTCTTTTATCAGAGGCTAGTATTTTTGAGCTTCTTTCTGAGACTGGGATTCATAAATCTTATTAGAAGCACAATGCACTTTATGATAACAAAATTGAAAATATTCTTTTGGTTGGCTCTTAAAGTAGTTGAAGCAGTTGCATATCTCATTCTTTCTTTCTTGGCGGATATCTGGATTATCTTATTCTGTTTCTATTATATTGCTTTGTATAACATCTTTCATTGTTATGGTTTATGACCAATTGACATATAAAATACATATTTTTATTTTACTGTAGTTTAGCTTGCTTTATTATATTAGTACAAGAATCACTTTACTCTCTGTATTGTATCATTATAACGAATCACTTCATTTTCTGTATTGTATTATAATAAGGAATCTCTTTAGTGCTCTTGCTGCTCTAATTGTGAATTGTATCTCTACTCCATTGACCTATTTGGTCTTTATTGGAGATTGATATAATTCTTTTCTTTCTTTATCCTGTTCTTTCTTGGAAGATATCGTGAACCAGATTAAATGACTAGCTGAGTTCAATAACATGCAGAGTTCAGGCTAATCAACGAGCAGGCAGGGCTGGAAGGACACGCCCTGGAAAATGTTATAGACTCTATCCATTATCTGTGTATGAGCATGAATTGCTTGAGGCAACAATTCCTGAAATTCAACGTTCATCGCTTGCTACTGCTGTGCTTCATTTAAAGTCATTGGACCTTACAGATATAGATGTTCTTAACTTTGATTTTCTTGACCAACCATCACGTAAGGATCATGAGACTTTCCATCTAATATCATATGTGTTGCTTTGCTTCTTCGCAGTTCTTATAATTTTTTTGTATAAGATATTTGATGTGTTCTTTCTTATTTGGGTTGAATAAAACATTATCATTTTAATGCCCACTTGTAGTTTTTAGTTGGACTATATACTTGAAAGACTACCTTTTTGCTTGCATTGGAGTAACATCAATATTAGTTAGAATGTTACTAATATGGCCATTTGCTGTTATTGTAGGTGAGTCCTTGGAGGATGCTTTAAAGCAACTGTACCTTATTGATGCGATTGATGAAGATGGCTTGATAACTAAAATTGGAAGGCAAATGGCAGGTATAATGGCTTGAATCATCTTATGTTGAAATTATGTTTACTAAATATTAGAGAGGTAAAAGAAGACCAAAGTAATTAATTGGACTTTCTATGCATTTTGTAAATTGTTTATTTGAAAAATGTTAGATTTGTTGAGAAGAAAATGGATGCTAAATCCAACCTATGAAAAGTTTAATCATGTCTACTATAATTTTGTGGTTTATTCACATTAGGTTAATTGTAGTCATAATTTTCCAAGCTAATATCTATATAAGCAGTGGAAATGAACATTTGGCTAGATTTTTGTACACGGTGGGATGAAATTTAAACCAGGGACTATAAATGGTACCGACCAATTTCTGTTGCTTG
>ML815662.1:114162-130578 GCA_009831015.1 Picea engelmannii
CAAAAGTGACATTATGCACTTTAACCAAAGTCAAAGTACAAATAGACATAAAGTACTAGGACAAAGTGCCAAATGACTTTCCCACATGTGCTAAGGAAGGAAAACACATGGGGAACACCTCCTCAGGTACTAATCTCAACAAACGAGCCCTCATTCTCAATTGTAATCATATCTTATCTATTCATATTTTATATATTATTTATAGTGCTACATGGATTCCTTTGTTATATTCCAAGTATTTTGGATTATTTGTGTGTGATGAACCTTGTTCGTCTCATTTGGTATCAGAGCTTTGTTTTGCTGATCCCAGCCTTTGGCCAGTCTTTTTGTCAGACCTTGTCTGAACCGGCTTTTGGCCAAACCAGAGTTTCTCTGATTTTCTGGGTCATTGACCACTACTAGCCTTCCCCACTAGACTTTTAGTCACATATTGTTGCCCTTGGCAACATACCTGTTGGTTTTTGACCACCATCTAGCCCTTGGCCACAACAAAAAATTACGTTCAAGAAAGAAAAACCTCTGCTGCAAATTGAAGAAAAAAAAACCAATTAATATCATGACACACATTTGGTATATAAATATATATACATACATTAAAAATTCTGTTATTAGAAAGAAAAAAGATACATTAAAAATTCTGTTATTAGAAAAAAAAGATGCATTAAAAATTCTGTTATTAGAAAAAAAAGAAGAAGACATAGAATTAGAAATCAAGAAGTTAATTAAAAAATAAAAAATAAAATAAAAGAAAAGAATCGAATCCGCTGCAAGTTGAAGGGAACCAGACATTGAAAAGTGAAATTGTGGGTACCATTGCAAGGGAGAAAGTTGTAGACAAAATCCACCTAAAATAAATAAATCAGTGATAGGCACATCAGATGGTAACACTGTCGAATCATAGGCCATCAAAGCTGGGAAATAACGGGTGAGGAAGCACCGCCAGTTCTGTCTGGATTTCGCACCAATCTATCCACTGCCACTGTTAATTGAAAGCCTATTTATAATCGAGGAATCTCCAAACAATGGAAAATAAAGAAGTCCCCGACATAAGACACCACGGCCTGTTAAAAATCCAAAATTCAATTCGAACTATAGTCTGTAATAATCTGTGTTTATTTCCCTTGAATAAACGTAGCCACCACCATACAACAATTCCGGAAGGGTTATATTAATCCAACAATCACGCCAATATAAACAGATAAACGACTGTCGTACGAAGAAATAAAAAGGGTAACAATAGGGTCAATGTTTAGTTGTAACGGTTGATTGTGACCTTTGGAACCAAATCGTGACTATTGACTATGTAATCAATCTGTCCAGCGATAGCATTTTGCAAGGGAAATACTCATATCTCAGAGTTGTCACCTATACCAAGTTGCCAACAATATCATAAATCACGATATTTGTCAAAAGGTGAAGTGAAAAAAAAAACTCATAATAGATAGATCGGGGCTGTTGGACCATAAAACGTGGGAAATAACCCTGTAGTCGTTGTAGCTTTCTACCACAAATAAAGTGATCCGATCTTATCCTATCCATGAGGTGATACGTCATACCCTGTCGAATCAATAAGGTGATACGGCACAACTCTTGAAAGATTATAAAAAAGAAAATTATTTTTTGAGAAAAATCTAAACCATAATAGAAGTCCACGAAACTTTTTTTAAAGCAATTGGCTAGTATCAATTACTTATTTTATTATATAACTCAAGTAGGGAAATAAAACATTTAAGTACAACTCTTTTATCACGAAAAGGTCCAAGGGAAAAGTTAGATTTAAAAAAAAAAGTTATTAAAAGTTATAAGAGGTGAGTTTTAGGATATATATATAGAGAAAAGGATTAGGGTGAAGAAGTAAAGTATATCTAGAAAAAAAAAGGAGGGTGTTTTAGTTTGGATTATTAAATTCTTAAGTGACAAGAGAAAAGTAAAAATCAACCATATTAAGAGTTTAAAGTAAAGAATAGTTAAAAATAAAAAGAAAAAGATTCTTATTGGGTAACTTAACCCAAAAGGTATTATATATCCATATATATATATACATATTCAAGTGGATTAAAAAAGGAAATATAAAATTACTTTTATTAAAGGATAAAAGTTATCAAGGAAAGGCATTAAAGTTATTATTATTATCTATCTATCTATCTATATATTATTATAAAGGATTTTAAGAATATTGGAAGGTGTAATAATAAAGAGAAATGATATTTTATATAAGATATTTAATTATAAAGTGAAAGGAGTATTTTGAAAGTAAAAACTATATTATTCCAAGGAGAAATAAGTATTCAATTATATATACAGCCTGAGTGGGCCTAATGGTTAAGAACATGTGTTTCCTCTTAAGAGGTCACAGGTTCAAATCCAGAGGGGGGTAGGGTATGTATACCTTCGTAGACTTTACCAGTCAAATCTCTGGGCGGAGGGGGGTCCCTTGTCCCACAAACAAGGGGGTCTCATACACCAATTTGGTGTGCTGGCTTGGCCGTGACCTTAAAAATAGATTATTATATATATATATATATATATATATATATATATATATATATATATACTATAAAAGTTTAAACCCTTTATATTTAGTCAATTTGACTTTGGCTTTTAAGGGAAACTTTTAATTATATATATCCTTTTTAAAGTTTCAAAGTATTATTTTTTTAAACAAAAGTTTTAAAGAAGGACAATAAAAATCATTTATTATGGAAGGATATCAAGATAATTTAGAAATACAATCACGAATATTGGAAGGAGAACTAGGACATTATAAAACAAGCAATAAAAAATTACAGTTTGAAATTGAGAAGGAAAAATATTTTAATGGGTTAACACAGAAAGATAATCGTTATTTCAAAGAGCGTATTCGGGAACTCATCGCACAAAATGAAGAACTAAAGACTGAAAGACAAAAAATGGACCAAGACTTACTAGAATGAGATGAAGAAATATTACGATTAAAAAATCATAGTGAAAAACTTCTTACTCAAATTAAAGTCAAGGGATACAAAACAACGTGTCCAGGAGTTGGAGCAAGAGAATCAAGATCTCGAGAAGAAATTATCAGGAAATGATGAAGAAGCTTCTCGTTTTAAGAACCTTGATCAAAAATTGCTTGAACAAATTAAAAGGATGAAAGATGAAAAACCCGGGAATCGAAATATTATAAATAAAGTCGGAAAATCATAAGATGAAGAAGAACTTTCACGCCTAAAGGTTCATAATCAAAATTTACTAACACAAATTAAAAAGTTGAAGCATGATAAGAAGTCTTTACAAGAAAAGCTAGATTGCAAAACATCATTAGTCGATAAGGAAACGATAACAGACCCAATCAACCTTACAACTCAAAAGGAGGCAAATCCAGCTGATGTAAAGAAGTTTTCAAATGTCGAGGTACAAACAAGCCAGAGATATGAAGAAAATTCAATTCCAAAAGTTAATCAAGAAAAAGATACAAGTATACGAAGTAAAGATCAAGTTGCGAGGATGCCTTATCAACATCCTAATCACAAAAATCGATACTTCAACCAATCAATGTATCAACATAAACAAATACCTGCTATGTTGAAGAATATTAATTCCACTACAAGTGATGCTCAAAGTAGAAGCTATCATTGTAGTCAAAATACATCAAGTTCTTTCCAAGAACCCTATAAACTCACCATGTAGAAGATCGACTTAGGATGGGCAGACTCCTTTACAATTCGACAATTCTTCTCAAAGGACATGACTATTGGTAAAGGGCACCCCTGCGTGGGTATATAAACGAGCCCTCATTCTCAATTGTAATCATATCTTATCTATTCATATTTTATATATTATTTACAGTCCTACATGGATTACTTTGTTATATTCCAAGTATTTTGGATTATTTGTGCATGACGAACCTTGTTCGTCTCACAAATGTAGTGATACCAGATCTCTATGTTCTTCGTCTTATCATGGAACACTGAGTTCTTTGTCATCTTTATGCAACTTTGGTTATCACATAGAATCATGGTAGCATCATTTTCTAGGTCAAATAGACCTATCAACAACTTCCGAAGCCATATGGCCTCACAACTGGTGGAGCATGTTCCAATGTACTCTGCTTCTGCCGTACTGAGAGCAATATTGGATTGCTTACTGCTTTGCCATGAAGTCATGGCTGACCCCAAACTGAAACAACATCCTGAAGTGCTTTTTCTGTCTGAAGCACTTCCAGCCCAATCTAAATCAGTATGTCCATACAATTTGAAGTCACAGTCTCCAATATAACAAAAGCCATAGTTCAACGTACCCTTAAGGTATCTCATCACATGCTTTGCAGTTACAAGGTGAACAGGTTTGGGCTCCGACAGATACTGACTCAAGGTGTTCATAGCAAAGCATATATCTCGTTTGGTATTCATCAAATACATAAAAAACCAATCATCTGTCTGTATAGAGTAACATCAACTATTTCTGACGAAGTATCAGCCAATAACTTCAGATTCATCTCCATAGAAGTGGACATGGCTCTACAGTCCATCATGTCGAATCTCTTCAGAATTTCCACAACATACTTTCCTTGATTAAGGGAAATCTCTTCTAGGTTCAACCATACTTTAAGACCTAAGAAATAGTGCATCGGGTCTAGGTCCTTCAAATTTAGCGACGAACTTCTTCTTACAATCTATGATGAACTTTTCTTCATCTGTCAAGAATAAGTCATCCACATATAGCAACGATATAACTGGTCCATCATTCTCAATCTTGAAGTAAAGGTTGGGATCAACTTTACTCTTGGTGAGGCCCAAGCAAATCAGAAAAACTATCAATCTTGCCATACCAAGCTTTTGGAGCTTGCTTCTGTTGAATTTTAATGCTTAGCTCAAGCGCATGTAGTTCCTTTTCAATTTAGCATGAACTTGAACCATAAACAATGCAACAATACAATATACAATAGCTGTAGTAACCAAGATCACACGAAAAATTACCATGCACAAGAACACAAGAAGTCATCCTGGGAAAACCCTTCTCCACCAAGGGAAAAAAACCCAACAATCCTTTGCTATAGAGTCAAGAGAAGATCACCCTTTCACCACAAACCCTACTTGAGACAAGAGGGTTCTCTATGACCAAGAAAGATTGCGCACTAGGAGAAGTGCACACTTCAGCCCTACAAGTAGGCGTTGAGATAATGAAACAAGTGTGAGTGTGTTTGATCCATAATGGGGATCTAACTCTTATTTATACAAGACCTATCACATCAAATGGATGTGTCTATTGCCACAATAGGGTCGACTTCTATAACTCAATAATATAATTAATCTTTACACTATTAATTATCTTTACATGGTGGGGCCGACTTGTACCCTTCACAATACAAAATTAGGGATACACAATAAATCTTACTCTTAGACAATATAGCAAGGTTCTCTCACATCCTCTAGTGCTCAGCCACTAGGGACACGTCCACCTATGCTCAGCCACAGGGACGTCACTCTCAACAGATCAACTCAACTAAGTCCATAGGAGTACCATCTGGAGAGCCATCTTAAGTAGACTCAACTAAGTCCATAAGAGTTTGACAGGAGACCATCTCATGTCATCTCATCTTAGTCTAGAGGAGCACGACAAGAGACCACACACGTCATCTCAACTCAGTCCAGAGGAGTATGACACACCCGTCACATGGGATTTCTCATAGATCGTCTCAACTCAGTCCAAAGGAGAATGACCTGGAGAATGTCTCATGAAGTTGCAATCATCAACACTCCCTCTCAGGTAGGGAGGCATTCCCCACCAGGCCAAGTCTCTCACGGAAGTACTCGAACTTCGTCCTGGCAAGTGGTTTGTTGAAGACATTTGCAACTTGCTCATGTGTAGAAAGGTACTGCACATGTACTTCTTTCCTTTGCACCATATCTCTGATGTAATGGTATTTGATCTCGATGTGTTTCTATTTATCTGAAACACATGATTCTCTGAGAGATTCACACAACTCTGGTTATCGCAATGGATAACGGTGGAATCCATCTCATGTCCAAATAAGATTGCAAGGAGCTTGCGAAGCCACACTGCTTCGCAGACTGCCACACATAATGCAATGTACTCTGCTTCTATGGTAGTCAAAGCCACATAAGTCTGTTTCCTGCTGCACCAGGAAAGCATGGAAGATCCCAAAGTAAAACAACAGCTCGAGGTGCTCTTCCGGTCCACTACACTCCTTGCCCAATCTGCATCGGCATATCCCTGCAATCTCATGTCTACATCGGAGGCATCTCTCAGTTCATAACCAATTGTGCCTCGTAAATATCTCAACACATGCTTCGCTGCTATCCAGTGTGTCTGTTTCGGCTGACTCATAAACTGATTGAGTACACTCACGGCATAGCATATATCAGGTCTGGTGTTAACCAGATACATCAATGATCCAATCAACTATCTGTAAAGATGTGAATCAATCTCGCTTGAATTAGAAGAAACCTCGTTCATTTTCTTCAAATTCATCACCATCGGTGTAGGCATGGATCTGCAATCTGTCACCCCGAATTTCTTCAATATCTCCATTGTGTATTTTCCTTGACTCAGGAAAATCTCATCAGTCCTCTGCCACACTTCTAGTCCCAAGAAGTAGTGCATCATACCAAGGTCCATCTCGAATTCAAAAGCTAATGCACGCTTGCTTTCAACAATAAGGCTTTCTGAACCAGTGAGGAATAAGTCATCAACATATAGGACCAAAATTAGGCACTCGTCACCAACAATGTTGTAGTATAGGTTGGGATCAACGACACTCATGTTGAAGCCCAAACTCATCAAGTATCCATCAATCTTCTCATACCACGCACGAGGTGCCTGCTTTAGTCTATACAAGGCTTTCTTCAACCTGCAGACATGAGACTCCTCATGTATCATGAATCCATCTGGCTGTTTGGTGTAAACTTCTTCCTCAATTTCACCATTGAGAAAGGTTGTCTTCACATCCATCTGATGTAGTCTCCAACCCATAGATGCTACAAGGGCAATAATCGTACGGATGGAAGTGTATCGGGGAACAAGAGCAAATGTCTCCTCATAATCTGTTCCCTCCACCTGAGAAAATCCTGTAGCCACAAATCTCGCTGTGTACTTCTCGACACTTCCATCAACTGCATGTTTGATCTTATAGATCCACTTGGAAGTGACTACAGACTTCCCTTCCGATCTCGAAACAATATCCCACACATCATTCTTTATGATGGAATGATACTCTTCGGTCATGGCATCTT
This sequence comes from Picea engelmannii, assembly GCA_009831015.1. Lineage (NCBI taxonomy): Eukaryota > Viridiplantae > Streptophyta > Pinopsida > Pinales > Pinaceae > Picea > Picea engelmannii. Next base: position 121,395 of record ML815662.1, read on the forward strand.
GCCAAACCTTTTGACCTGCTACTTCTCCATGACAAGAAGGCTCAGTATCAATGATGTGGCTCATAGCTGAAACATAGCTCGAAAATCTTTGTGGTCTCTTGCTCTCTCAGAATGTACCTCGAGGAGCTGCATGTCCCTCTGCCCCCTGCAGAGTTTTGTCGAGCCCATGCAGTCCTCTTCTGGCCTACTCTAATGTCTCTAGGAACATCAACTGGAGCTACGGGATCAATTGGATCTGTAATTGTCTCCCTCTGAACTGTTGAAGGGGGAGAAGGTACTGCCTCTTCCTTCTTCTCACTGTCAATGTCCATCTGAGATTCTCTGGATCTTCGGAAGGCTATCTCTACCTCAAAGGTGACATCTCTGCTAATGTCGATCTGTCTCTGACCAGGGATGTAGATCCGGTATGCCTTCGAAGATTCACTATACCCCACAAATGTACCCTTTCTGCCTGAAGGGTCTAGCTTGGTTCTCTTTTCCTTGGGTACATGAGAGTATACTGGACACCCAAATATCCTGAAGTGTCCAACCTCAGGCTTCACTCCGGTGAAAGCTTCTTCAGGAGTCATGTTCTTCAGAATCTTATGAGGACTCTTGTTTTGAACCTACACTGTTGTCATGGATGCCTCTGCCCACAGAATCATAGGTAAATTCTGATCATGTATCATCGCTTTGGTTGCCTCAACAATGGATCTGTTCTTCCTCTCTGCAACCCCATTCTGCTGAGGGTTATAAGGAACGGTGTACTCCCTCTTGATCCCTGCCTCAATACAAAAATCATTGAAATCCTTGGAGGTGTACTCTCCTCCATTGTCTGATCTCAACACCTTGATCTTCCTCCTGGTCAAGTTCTCAACCTGAGCTCTAAACTCTTGAAATCTCGCAAGGACTCCATCCTTGGTCTTCAAGAAGTAAATCCACGTTTTCCGAGAGTGATCATCGATGAAGAGCACATAGTACAAATATCTGTTTAAGGAAGCAACGGTCATGGGTCCACAAACATTTGTATGTATCAAGGCCAAGTTCCCCTTGGATCTACTATCACTGCTCGAAAAGGACCCCTTGACATTCTTGCCAAGAGCACAACCTCTGCAAATGCCATAATGCTCAATATGTATCTCTGGAAGGCTTGTCACCATCTTCCCTAGAGGGGGAAGGGCTCTATAATGTAAGTGAGCAACTCTCCTACGCCATAGGTTGCTCAAGATGATAGTATCATGTAACAAGGCCTGGATTGGTCGGACAATCAATCTGTATAAACTGTTTTCTCGAACACCAATCACCCGGGAAAAATCCATGTGGGAGTTCTTGGGCCATGTAAGAACTTTTCCTTCAGAGAAAGTAACTTTATCCTCTAAGGAAGAAACAAAGACAAGGTTCCTTTTCATCCCAGGTACATATAGTACCTCACTTAATTGAAGAGGTATGTCGGAATCTAGTTGGAAAGAAGAAGTTCCAACCCCTTTCACAGTATATCTGGCATTATCACCCAGTACAACATGCAGACGAGACTCTTTCTCTACAAGATTTGTAAGATGTTCTCTATATCCAGTCATGTGTCTGGAAGCACCACTGTCAATTAACCAAATATCACTATCAGTAGGAACGGTACCTGAGAGTGCTGATATGAAGAAAAATGCCTCATCTTTTATGTATTCATCTCTCTGATGTGGTTTTGAATCAACATCGACAGTGGATGCATGTTGTCTTCCTTTCTTCATGGTAGGACAATTTCTTGCAATGTGTCCATATTTGTCACATCTGAAACATGGAATCTTTGATATGTCTTTTCTATGTTCATGACCTGAAGCTGTTGAAATTTTCTTGTCTTTGAATGCTTTGCCGAAACTTCTTCTATTTGTTCTTCCTCTCTTTGCATGAGAAGCAAGGGCTTGATTGTCATCATGATGGGAGTCTTGTACTCCTCTAGCTATAAGTCTGGTTTCCTCCTGAGTGCAGTCTGTCCATAGACGACCAAACTCAGGTAAATCTTCTCTTCCACTGATACTTTGAAGGAATGGTTCCCAATGTCTTGGAAGAGCATTGACAGTAATCATGGCAAGTTCTCTGTCTGTTATGGTTTCTCCAATGGCACCTAGCTGATCTCTGATCTCTGAAATCTTCATGAAGAAGGTAGCAATGGTGTCAGCTTTCGTCATCTTGATATTTTGAAGTTGGTGTTTCAATGTAAGAGCTCTATTTGTGTTGTTACTCTCAAACATCTTCTTCAATGCATCATACATTTCATAAGCTGTCTTCAGGGTAGAGATGCGAGGTAGTAGATAATCTCTTATTGAATAGATGATTATCTTCCTTGCTTTGACATCGTGTGCCTTCCATTCAACCTTCTCTTCATCGGTTGTTGTTGCCTGTAGAATCTTTTCTATCAATCTCAATAGGTCATCCTCTTCCAGAGTGATGTGTATTCTTGGCTTCTAGGCACTGAAGTTGCTTGTTCCATCAAGCCTATCTTCCACCAAAGTTCTGTTCCTCATGGCTTGCAGATTCTTCACAAACCCTAACAGCTAGGCTAGAATTCCTAGCGTTTTTCAAGAGGAGGTCTCTGGGGGGTTTGTTGGACTTATGACTACCAACAAGAAACCCTATAGAGTCAAAGGAACCTCAACAAGCTGCAAAAATACTCCAACAAGTTGCAGAAACCCTAAAACCGAAATTCTGCAGAGACCCTACAAACCTTGGGGCCAAAAATCAAAACTCCTTCAATTTTTGATTTGAGAGTTGTAAGAGGTGTGCTGGACCAGGCCGTACCTGTCTGTGCAAAAATTAGGCCCAACGTTCCAAGGGAAAGTGCTAAAACTAGCTTGAAAGGGAAAAGGGAGGGGGCCGTTTTTGCAATTGCAACAAGAAGGTGACGACTAGCTTGGAATAGCTTGTGCAATGGCTCTTCAGGAACTCTATTCTCTGATACCATGTTGAATTTTAATGCTTAGCTCAAGGACATGTAGTTTCTTTTCAATTTAGCATGAACTTGAACCATAAACAATGCAACAATACAATATACAATAGTTGTAGTAACCAAGATCAATAAAGAATAACCATGCACAAGAACACAATAAGTTATTTTGGGAAAACCCTTCTCAACCAAGGGAAAAAACCCAACAATCCTTTGTTATAGAGTCAAGAGAAGATCACCCAAGAGAAGATCACCCTTTAACCACAAACCCTAGTGCACAAAAGAGGGTGTTCTATGACCAAAAAAGATTGCGCCTAAGAGAAGTGCGCACTTCAGCCCGACAAGTAGGCATTGAGATAATGAAACAAGTGTGAGTGTGTTTGATCCACAATGGGGATCTAACTCTTATTTATGCAAGACCTATCACATCAAATGTATGTGTCTATTGGCACAATAGGGTCGACTTCTATAACTTAATAATATAATTAATCTTTAGACAATATTAATTATCTTTACATGGTGGGGCCGACTTGTACCCTTCACAATACAAAATTAGGGTTACACAATAAATCTTACTCTTAGACAGTATAGCAAGGATCTCTCACATCCTCTAGTGCTCAGCCACTAGGGTCACGTCCACCTATGCTGAACTTGTTCTTTAACTGTTGTATGACCAAGTCTGAGTCCCCTTTGATATTTAGACATTTCACACCTCTATCTTTGCAAAGTTCCAAACCAAGGAGCAAAGCCTCATACTTAGCCACATTATTAGTTGCATCAAACTCCAATCTATAAGAAAATTTCATCAGTTCGCCATTTGGAGCTTGAAGCACAATACCAATACCTTTTCTTGTTCTATTAAAAGCACCATCAAAGTTCATGTACCACACCTTGTCTAATTCATTATCTTGAACTATTTCTTCAAAAGGCACAATGGAATTAGACAAGATGGCATAGTTACCAGGACCTTCATCAGTCCATGTTAACTCATTCTTGGGATTTCTGGAATCTTCAACATGATACTTTCTATACACTTTCCTATTTAACTTGAAAGTATTTCCATCTGGGGTAGGGAGAATAGCATAAGATAAATCCATTTGTAGACTACCACCCAAATCTGCAGTTGCTTTTCTATTCAATAACATTCCCTAAACATCCGGAACATCAATTACCACAATATCCATTTCAAACATGATATCCAGAAATACTGCCAAGTGTACTTGCAAACCTTTAATTAATCCATGCACTTCTATCGTTTGACTATCCAAGGCACAAATGTTATGGTAAGGTCTTGATATTCTTAAATTTAACTGTTCCATCACCTTCTTAGTAATAACATTTGAGCTTGCTCTTGAATCTAGCATGCAATTGTGTAACACTTTGTTGTTCGCAAGTAAGGAAAGGTAGAAAGGCAAGTTCTCTTCATTTTTCCTATCCCAATTCTATAGAATAACTGGTGCATCCTTGTAAGCCATGACTGGTTGTTTCTCAACAACAACTTTAGGAGGTTCATCTATGGCTTTAAGTAACTTTTCCTTTTGTGAAGGAATCTTCATAAGTTCTGATACTGGCACTAACATCTTTGCATTACTCAACCAGCCACCTAAGTCAATATTCAAGTCTGCATTAATAGGCACATTAGACTTACGAGGGGTTGATGATACCTTGGGAAAACTGGTCTGACCTTTATCTTGACTTTTATTTCCATTCCTTTGGTATGTTATGCCTCTATACTTAGCCATTTCTGCAACTTGTTGGGGAGTGGGCTTGGGCCCATACTTTTCTGTAGCTTTATCAATATTTCCATTCATAAAGTTTCCATTGCTTCCATTATCATTAACATCCATCCAATCATACATGCCACCATAATATCTTTCATTACACATATTAACTTGTTCATTTCCTTGGTTTCCATATTCATTTTCACACTCCTCAAGGTAAACTAGACAAGTCGATTCCTCATGAAACTCACCACAAGGCCTACAATAAGGTATGGAGCGATGTTCTACCAAGTTGGTGGATTCAAAAGGATTAGGTGGTCTTTGATCATTCTGATGAGGTCTTCTTGGCCACTTGTCATTTGGCTTATGTTGTTGTCTATTACTATTGGACCTCTCCATTGTAATCAACCTATTTTGCAAAGCATTGATCTGATTGGTATGGCTAACTTCCATTTGCTCAATTAACTGAGTCAGTTATTTAATATCATTACTTGATGATCCTTGACCCTCCTCCTTCTTCTTCTTTTCATCATTAACCTTAGAAGGAGAACCTCTGTTGAAACCAGGAATGTTGGACTTCCTAGCCTCAAACATATTTTGCTCAATCTTCATGGCTGTTTCCTATGCAACTAGTAAAATTTGAGGATCCCTATCCCTTAAGGCATACCTCATTTCACCTTCAAAAGCCTCAATATAATAAATCAAAATTGCAGCATCCAGAGGCTTGACATCTTGATGAAGGCTCTTCACTAAGCTATTAAACTTAGTGTTAAACTCTACCACTGTTTCATTCTATTTCTTGTGGCTAGTGGTAAGTGCACCCAACTGAAACCTATGTTCTTTCTGATTACCCCATCTCTTTCTGAAATCATCCAATATTGAATTAAGGGTGCTAAATTTATTTGTAGGAAAGTCTTCAAACCATTCGACAACACTCCCTTCCAAAGAGAAGGCAAACAAGGTCATCTTTACATCTTCTTCATCATGACCTCCACAATACTTCAGCACACACCTATTGAAACTTGAGATGTGTGAGTTGGCACTTATATCATTGTTCCCGTGGAAGATAGGCAATTTATCAATGGCTTTCTCGAGAACAGCATGAGGGGAACCCTGAATTGTTGCAAAGTTCAAAGGACTCAAAAAGGTAGTCATTACAACGTTAGGATTATTAGTGGGATTATTAACAGTTGGTTGATTATTAGTTTGGAACAAGAATTGGATATGGTTGAGTGCTTCCTCCCTAAGACTTTCAAGTAGTCTCCTAGGAGCCAAGCGGTTTAGTCTTCTCCTATAAACCTTTTCGGGGTCGGGAAAAGAATAAACCACTCCTTGTGAAGTGCTCCTAGTAGTATACTTGCTAGATTTGTTCAATTGAGTCGCCACTTAGATAGGAATCACACAAAGCTAACCAATCACAGGTTCAAGGAATTTTAAGGTCTAAAGAATTTTTTTATTTAGTTCTTAAAGAATCAAGTTAAGTCGTTTTGACTAAGGATAAATGACTTATCCCCGGCAACGGTGCCAAAGATGTTGCCATCCTTATACACACTTGCAAACGTGAGCTAAGTCCGGCTCACTTAGTGTGTCCTTGGAGGCACAATGCCTAGGTTCACAACCCATGCTGTCACTTTGACCAGAACCTCTTCCGTCTAGGCTCACTCGTAGGGAAACCAAGGGGGGTAGTCCCTAGTTTCTAGATTAGTTTTAGAGTTAAGTTCTAGGAGTTGGTTTTAATTTGTTAAGGTTTGGGGGGATTCTAACCTAACATGCACAAGCAACAATGCAAGATGCAAGGGTTAGTATGTTAAGCAAGACCTTTTCCTAGGGCAACTAAGACTAGGGCCTAAGATTGGGCAAGGGGTCAACTAAAGTTAAAGGGGGTTTCTTTACAAGTATGATTACAATATTACTTACAAAGGAATAACTTAATCAAATAAATACTAGATACAAGATTTACAATTAGAAGATGCTAGAATACAACAAACAAGCTAACCATTTTACTTATTATGTGTGCAGGATACACGAAGATCAAAGCATCACACTACGTCTATGAGATCATCCTCAATACATCATGAAAGAAGATTTAAGAGTTTTAAGCACAAGTATTATGAAAATGAAGAAGACCCACTCTTAGTTATTAAACCCGCACAAGTTTTAGAGATTTAAGTCCAAGGTTGAGTTATTAAGCCTTCTTAAGATTACTAAATTTTAGTTACTTTTATTAAGCTTTCACCAAAGCTTCCTCCCCCTATTGCCAAATGACTGCTGGATGCTCAATAAGTGTTGCCACCCTAGCTTCGCAGGTCAGCCCGAAAGATTGAGTTCTTACAGAAAGGACGCTCCGCGCCACGAGACTGTCCCCGGCCTAATCACCTTCTGTTGCCCCTCAATCCCCGGTTTAGATGGTGAACATGGTGGTCTAAGGTACCCTAAAGAGTCTATTAAGCTTATATGTGAATTAGGTAGACTTTCAGGAGTGTTCTAAGAGTTTTATGACACTTTTAAATGTTGATTTAATGACTTGGCCGAAACTCACTTCAGCCTTAAAGATGTGTTGATTAAGTTTATGAGATTAAGAGCATTAACATATATATGCTATGTGAGAGCAAGTCACTTGATTGCACAACTAGATAGCTTGCAAAGTAAAGAAATGAAGTGCAAGGGCAAGAACAACTTGCCAACAAGATGAAATGAGAAACACACTTATCTAATGATTAAGAGCATTAAGATATGGGCATTAAGTGTGAGAAAGAAAAAGAAATTTAAGTGCTTGCCTACTTATCAACTTATCGATGAAATTACTTAGAGCATATGGAAAATGGCATTAAAGAGATCGATGCAATAAAGAAGAACACCATCCACTTATTGAAGCAACTAAACATTAAGGATTATAGATCTAAGCATGGAACATAAAGATAAACACTTGTAGTCAACATCTGGCTCCACATGGGGACGTGTGTTCGATCTTCTCACATGGAATGGAGAACATATGAGAATCCAACATCTACAAAAAGGTGCTCACCAATATCCAACATAAGCATACATATATATCAAACGAATAAGTAAAATGCTATAAATAACATTTACATTTATTAAATAACTAAAGTACAACATAAATAATTACAAAATGAATCTATGATACAAAAATAATTCTAAGTACATAACAACATGATGAATGAAATAATACAAAACTGAAATAAAAGAGATGGGTTAGAGATACATTACAACCGCCCATGCACTGGATGGAATGAAGCCACAAGTGTCTGAAACATCCTTTTTCAGGATGACTCACAAAAGATCCCTTCCCAAGTTTTATTAACTTGGAATTTTTTGTGAGGAAGAACCAGCCAAGAATCATGATCCTTAGCCCATTCAACCAAACACTGGAATATGACAAGCCGAGTAAACCTTTAATACTTTGCTGCTTATGACTGTCAATGTGGAAGGCCAACCAATTCTCATAATGATATGATATCGATAAACTGAAGTTGCCTTCCATTTCCTTATGATTCAACATTAATTCAACCTTTGGTTGAGATGTCGAAAATGAACATGCCACATGAACCATTGTATTGTTATCAACAATGTTGTCAAAGTTCTCTTCTAAAGATATTTGTTCCTCGAGAGGAGGGTGGAGACTTGATTTATCTAGATACTCAACATTTTCAAACTCAAATTGCTTTACCTCCTCAAAACAAATCACTGACTCATCTGTGGATTCATCTGGAATTTCCCTATGAACTTCCTTATCTTTTTCATTGTCAAGCTCAAGTTCATGGGGGTTCGGATATTCAACACAAGTCTCTGTGAAATTAGCTTCCATGATTTCAAATTGATCTTACATGGCCATAAATTGTTCATTCATGGCTTCACACTATTCTGTATGGGCATACTACATGTTCAAAATGATATCTTTAAGCTCCTCAATGGGATCTGGTGGAGAATCAACCTCTATGTCTGAACTGATTGTTTCTATATCTGGAAGGTTCTTCCTCTTCCATTTTTCCATAAAATCATCAATCAACTCATTGTAAATTTCATCCCGATTATCCCCAAATCTATCCAAAAAGGCAAACAACAAGGTCCTGTATGGTCTTGAACTCATTATCATCCGAATCATGAAACCAATCATAAGCCAACTCCTCACAAAGAGTCATGACAAACAATTGCATTAGAACATCTTCATAAATAGGTGGATCACACCATTCATAAATAGGTGGACGTTGGGTCTTGAGGGCCCTGGATGTCACCATCATGACCCTAGACATCATCCAGAGCTAGGGTTTTCGTTTTGGAGTCATTTATGAGCCTGGTGGCACGTGTGGGCATCATCTGGGGCCTCTGGAGGCCAAGCGCCCTACATTTTAGGCTCAACGTTCCACCTTTAGGCCTCAACGTCACCTTAGTGTAGAAAATCCAGGAACTATCAGCAGTCTTCTTGGTCTGTCTTTGACCAAGCTAAGACACTAAGTTTCTCTGCTGTTATAAAATTGTTTTCTGCTGTTTTATGACAGCCAACTGTAGTTTTGTTTTGCTGATATATTAT
>ML815662.1:147917-161185 GCA_009831015.1 Picea engelmannii
ATCCTAAGTCCTTTGGAAGGACACGTGATTTCCCAAGTGGTGGGAGGAAGGCGTACGGATGGAACGCATGCAGTTTCCAGGGTGACAAGTGTCAACCCTGGTGCATGCAAATAAAACCAATGCAGTAAGCCGTGAGGGGGTTCAGACCCATTCGATCCGACTGTCCTGGGGAGAGCCGTGGAAGCCATCTGCTAGAATACCCTGGTTTAACTCTGAAAGCCGTAAAGCCTGTGGTTGTCCGAAGAAACCGTGTACACCCTGTCCAGAGCTGAGGAGTCTGTGCGTGTCTCCGGGAAAACCCGTGTGCGCATTCCCTGAACGAGAAGCCTGTGCTGATTTGAGTGGAAGTATCTTTGTCATTCGGGGAAGCTGAGCTAGCCTGTGTGTGAAGTCCCTGTTCCGAAATCATCCCGTGAGATTATCCTGTGACCGCTGAACCGTTTTGGGAAGCATTTGTCTGTGTTTCCTGTGGATTGTTGTGACCACGCAGTACTGGACTGCGTGAGGCTTGTTGGCCTGTGAGCGACTCCTCCAGGTGAGAGAGTGCGCAGAGGGAGAAGAGAACTCCTGGAAGGAACCTTGTAGCTGCCATAGAGCCCGGAGAATTCCGGTCCGGTCTGTTCCTGTAACCCAAGGTAAGGGAGACTGGCAGCCGAAGGACTGTCTAGGTGACAGAGAAGGAGCACTCTCCTGGGGTGGAACAAGCATGTGGGGAATGAGGGTCTGTGGGCAATGAGCTGGGCGATTCTTGGGAGAGCTTTCTTCCTGGTGATGTGTATGTGCTATCTTCCCTGTAACCTCAGCTTAGCCTAGGATTCCTTGCCTTGGGGTGGAGGTCGGTCCCAGCTCGGGGGTGACCCACTGTTGAGCTGATGAACAGTGTGGTCTAAGGCTGGGAGGTTCGTGGAAGGCCTGCATTTGGTTGGTGAATTCTATAGTTGTTCAAAGATAAGTATCTGAATTATGTTTTTATCACATTTGGCATGACTGTGCTGTTTATGTATCATGCTTTCCGCTGTGTAAATGAGTTACTGTTGAATGCTATGGCTTGTTTAATTGTAGCAATAACTTATATATTTTACTCTGAGAATTAAGTGTGTTTAATTGCTTAAATGAATGTGGTGTATATATATATACTGGACTGTATGTGTTATGTAAATCAAACGTAAGTGTATACCGATTGTTATATTGTGCGTTATAAGCCTTGGTCTAGCAAAAGGTACACTACATTGAGGCTATGAAAAATGACCAAAAATGAAAATGCTTAAAATCAAATTTTGACCTTACCAGGAGGTGCGCTTGGCTGAGGCGAGTAGTCTGGTATACTTGGATCTGAGAAAATCCAATTTTTACCCCTTCAAATCTGATCTGCGGATTTTTTGATTGGTGCTTCTGGTACTCTGGTACTTCTGGTACTGGTTTTCTGGTACTTTTGGTACTTTTGTGAGACTAGGGTTTCACTTTCCGGGAGATCCAACCACTGAAAAGGTGCGCTCTAAGTGCCAAAATGATCCTTGGGGGAGGGTGTAACTTTCTAGGTAGTTTTGGAGCTGAAAAGCTTCACTTTTGAAAAACCCTAATTTGCAGGTACTGCAACCGTGACGTTTTTCTCTTGCGAAATATGTTTCGTTCAGGTTGGCTCTGATACCATGTTAATGTTTATGCCATTATTATAGTTCTTTGCATTTCAATAGATAAGAGAAATATAAGAACAAGATCACTGAGAAATACACATTCACAAGAGACACAACATTTATCCTGGGAAACCCTCTAGGGGAGGGAAACCCTCTAGGGGAAGAAAACCCAGCAAAAACTTCCTTATCATAAATTGCCAATACAATGTTCAAGAGATAACTCAAACCAATACAGATAGTCTCTCCAAAAGATGCCCCACTCTTCTCCCTCTCTCCAACTAGTAAGTTTCAGCTTGCCTCTTAAGAATGAGCAAGTGAGTTGTGTGTTAAAGTGAGGCGCTAGCCTCTCTATATATACAAGACTGGCACGTGTGAAGGGTCTCCACTGGCAGGGATGACCTCTTACTCTGGGTGGGTAAACCCACCTTTAATTTATTTCTGGGTCTCAATAATAACTGCTGGGGCCGACTTCTTATTCTGCCTATTACAATTGTCTGGTGACCAATCCGCAAAAGGGGATTTGGTCCTAATACAATTACCGACATGATTAATCCACAACGGCGATTAATCCTATGAATAAAATAACAATAATAATAAGAATACTCTTTGCAGTTACATTATTTCAACAATTCCAAGTATTTTGGATAATTCTTGTGTGAGCGAACTTTGTTCGTCTCATTTGGTATCAGAGCTTCGTTTTTTCGATCCTGGCCTTTGGCCACTCTCTTTGCAGACCTTGTTTGATCTGGCTTTTAGCCAACCCTATCATTTCGGAGCTTCTCCGACTCCAAGGTCTTTTACCATAACTGGGCCCTTGGCCATCTACATTCCAAAAATTCTAGTGTCACAAAAAAAAGAGAAAAAAGGAAAAAAAAGATTTCGCTGCCATTACTATTGTTAACCGTCCAAATAGACCACACAGGAATTGTTGGTTCTAAAAAAAAATAAAAATTAGATAGAGGTTATCGTTCAATGCAAAAGTAAAAAAAAAAAAATTCAACAAAAAAAAACCAAGAAAAAAAAACGTGAAGATTATTCACTGTCCAAAATCCCGAGGCATTAGAAGAAATGACTATACCAGTGGATCGTTTGGAGGCTACAGGTCACCGTGAATGAATTACAGTCATATACATCCACAGAGCTATTGAAATTGGGGGACATGCATTAGTGATTGCCTCCGATAAGCAAACCCATCATAGAAATTCTGTATAGTTCATCACACATTTTTCAAAAACTCTGCTCAGTCCGTACTTTGCCTCCATACAGCGAATCAAACCGCGTCCGTACAAGGACCATCCAAACAATTTGTGCCCATACAAAAGCTGTCAATTCAATTTAATCCGTCCGTATTGATTTTAAATTGCAGGGCCTCCATTGTAAATACTTGCTCCTACAACATACTCGTGGCTCATGGGAAAGGGAGTTCAAAGTTGCCGTCAGAAATTTAACAGTGGAAAGCACGTGGGTAATCCAATTAATTCGGGTTGCTCAAATCACTGTTGGGCATAAAAAATATTGGTTCCATACCGGACCGTACGAGCATCAACTTAAAAGGTCACGACTATTCACCATAGCCGGAAGGTCAATTTATTTTGTATAATCGCTACTACAATTTTTTTTTTAAAGCGGCACTGTACCCAATGGTCACCGTTTAGATTGACGCACTACACCCATTTGCCGACAAATTCGTACAAATTCAATTGTCCATAAATTAATTGATTGCTTATAGCACCGTACTATTAAAAAAAATTGACGTTTGACATTTTTAATTATAGGAAGTAAAACTATTAAGACTACACAATTCAAAATTGTATACTAGTGAGAAGTGTAAGTGATAAAAAAAAGAAAAAAAACATTACATATTGATAAAGTGAACTATAAAAAGTTCAATTGTCACTTATTAAAATATCAAGTATTAAAAAGGACCATAAAAAAAGCCTTTCATAAAAAGGGCGAGGCAATAAACCCTTTAAGGAAATAAAAAGGGCAATAAATAAAACCTTTCAAGGAAATAAAAAGGTTCCAAAAGTTATCCTCTTTATCTATAAGGTACAGTGTACTAAAAAGGTTTTTCAAGGGAAAAATTTAATCCCATGTGATTGAAGTATTTTTAAGTGGAAAAAGGAATTTTATATTTCCAAAGAAGCCATTGAAGACCTTAATATAAGGTGATTTCGTGAAGCTTTAAAAATGAATTTTTCTAAAAAGGATTGAAGAAACATTTAAAAATCATTTATTATGGAAGAATATCAAGGTAATTCAGAAATACAATCTCGAATATTGGAAGGAGAACTAGGACATTATCGTTACTTCAAAGAGCGTATTTGGGAACTCATTGAGAAGGAAAAATATTTTAATGGGTTAACACAGAAAGATCATCGTTACTTCAAAGAGCGTATTTGGGAACTCATTGCACAAAATGAAGAACCAAAGACCGAAAGACAAAAAATGGACCAAGACTTACAAGAACGAGATGAAGAAATATTACGATTAAAAAATCATAATCAAAATTTACTAGTTAAAATCAGAAAGTTAAAAGATAAGAAGCAAGGGAATACAAATTCAGAACAAGAAAATCAAGGCTCAAGGAGAAATCAATTGAAAAGGAGGAAGAAATATCCTGCCTAAGGAACCTTAACCAGAAGTTACTTGAACAAATTAAAATCTTAAAGGACGAAAGAAAGGAGAATCTAGAATTAGAAAAAGACAATAGGTCAAAAAATAAGGAAGAACTTTTATGACTAAGACGACATAATCAAGATTTATTAACTCAGATTAAAAAGTTGAAGCATGATAAGAAGACTTTACAAGAAAAGCTAGATTGCAAAACATCATTAGTCGATAAGGAAACGATGACAGACCCAATCAACCTTACAACTCAAAAGGAGGCAAATCCAACTGATGTAAAAGAGTTTTCAAATGTCGAGATACAAACAAGCCGGAGATATGAAGAAAACTCAATTCCAAAAGTTAATCAAGAAAAAGCTACAAGTATACGAAGTAAAGATCAAGTTGTGAGGATGCCTTATCGACATCGTAATCACAAAAATCGATACTTCAGCCAATCAATGTATCAACATAAACAAATAACCGCTATGTCAAAGAATATTACTTCCACTACAAGTGAGGGTCAAAGTAGAAGCGATCATGGGAGTAGAAATGCATCAAGTTCTTTCCAAGAACCCTATAAAAACCCAAATCCGCAGAAGATCGAATTAGGATGGGCAGACTCCTTTACAATTCGACAGTTATGCTCAGCGCTTAGAAGATCCTATTGTCTCATGTCCTTAACGATTACTAACTCAAGAATGAAGAATCATGAGGCAATAATTACAAGCTAGAGCAAGAGATAAGTCTTCCATAAAGTATGCTTTGAGGACAAAGCATTTTTTAAGGGGAAGGCAATGTTATGAACATAAATATACATATAAATAGATATTCATAACATAATAATTGATTAATAAATAGTAATTATTAATAATGAAAGGACATGTCTATTGGTTAAGGGCACCCCTGCGTGGGTATATAAACGAGTCCTCATTCTCAATTGTAATTCTTATCTTATCTATTCATATTTTATACATTATTCCTACATGGATTATTATGTTATATTCCAAGTATTTTGGATAATTTTTGTGTGAGCGAACTTTGTTCGTCTCATCCAACCACATCACATCACCTCCGGAATCATCAAGCCTACCAAAAACCTAGCCTCCAAATGACGTCAAAGGCTTAGAAGGTGACGTCCTAGGCCTCCAAAGGCCAACGTCCAGGTGCGAAGGGCTATGATGTCATCCTCAAATGCTGTCAAAGTGCTTCCAAAGGCAGCGTCCTCTATCCATTGCACACAAAGGTTCCGGGTGCTCTGCCTAGCCTGTGGGGTATGGCGTCCATCCTAGGAGTTTTCAACCCCCCCTTGAAGGTCAAAATGGCATAACTCCTCCATGGATAGTTTTCACTTGGAAAGGTCTTGCAAAGACAGACAAGTACGCTCTCCAAGGGTCCACAAGTCACATGTATCATGCCAAGAAAGCCAGTTTTAATAAAAGAACCACCCAAACATGTGCATTAAATCCCCCCTTTTCAAACTAAACAAATGCTCAAAGACCTTATAAAATTTTCCATGGATTTTCTCCATGGATAGCTTTCACTTGGCAAGGTCTTGCAAAGACAGACAAGTACGCTCTCCAAGGGTCCACAAGTCACATGTATCATGCCAAGAAAGCCAATTTTAATAAAAGAACCACCCAAACATGTGCATTAAATCCCCCGTTTTCAAATTAAACAAATGCTTAAAGACCTTATAAAATTTTCCAAATTTAGGTATGGGAGGGTTGTCATGGTGCCCTATAGGGTAGAGCAATCCCCAACTTAAGGAGTGTTTCCCAAGAGGACCCTCTCTAAGTCATGTAGTGCATATGAGGGTGTCCCACTTCCTAGGAAACCATGTCAACCACCAAGGTGAAATGAGGCAAAAGGTATAATTTCCAAGCAAACTTTTTCATAATCAAGAAAGGACTCTTTGCAACATGCTCAAATGTTCCAATTATTAAAATGACACTTACCACAAGACTGGACTTGTTACCTCATGACGCAAGACCCGCTGTCCTCTGTGAGCCAAGCTGGTGTGTTGGACGCTGCTATGCTGCTGTTGATGATGTGTGGTGGAGAGGAAGGGCTCTGTCTACTAAAAGCAGGCTCAACTGGCCATTTGGCTCTTCACACTCCATGTGTTCAACCTGCGGGCCTCGAGACATCATCTCCTTAATTACCCCTAGTATGGGGGGGTAACACAATCAACAACACAACACCCCTTTCGAGGGTGCCTTTGGAAGTAGTTACCCCTGGAGGCAACAAAAGGAATGGTGCATATACCAAGGAGGGTAGATTTCCATCTAGACGGGTTGGTTAGTATCATTTGATAATCTCCCTTCTCTTGAGGAGTTTGTTAGCATTCTTGGAGGACGCCTAGGCTGGAAAATGAAGACACTTGACATCATTCACAATTTCAAGGAGAGGTTATGCCCCATTTTGAGGGCGCCCTAGTGTTGAGGAGGTTGTTCTTACAAACATTAGCGACTCTTTCATGTTATTATATGGGATCCACCTTTTGGAGGCACTTGTGTCACTGAGATCCACTATATAGGGGATTTGTTAGCACATTTTAGGGAGTGCTCCATTGAAGAGGTATCCTATGGCTGATGGAACGTCACTCAAATTCATTAGGGAACCCAAGAATGAGGAACGCCGCTTTCTTTATGGAGATTTGTTGAGCTGTTTCAGTATTCTGTCGTTATTCCTTGGAGAAAAGGATGGATCTTGAAGTTGGTAAATGTATTTTAATATTTCTTCTTGGAGGAGTTTGTGGATCTGAAGCCACAAATAATTGTTTTTATGTAAGGAGGTTAAGCTAAAAGTCTATATAAAGACTAGCTTTCTCCATTATTTTTCATGGTTCGATTGATAGAGAGTCCTCTGAGTTTAATTGTAGATCTATTGGACGATGAGGTTAAAGAGCTTGTAGTTGAGGTTCATCATCTTTTTTTGTATTTTGCATGGATGTATTTGAATGTTGAAGTTACTTTTCCAAATCTGCTGTAATGACCTTCATATTAGAGAAGAATCTGTCATTGAAGAAGGAATGAGGTGGAGGTGATCCCTCCTTATGACTTGTTTATCATTGCCAATATTGGGTTTGTTATATGTCATTTCTTTGAAAGTCTATTGCTATATTGTATTGTTCAATGGTTGCACGTTTTTGTGGTTGACTTGTAATAGTTGAAGTGGTGCACCATTGGAAGGGTCTCTTCTTTAATTTCGGCATATCAAAGGATTCATGTGGTTGGTTAGAGGCTAGAGCATGTTGTGATAGCATAACTATGTTTCTCTCCACACTTGTCGAAATCTCTTACTTGTTGACTTTGACTCCATTCACCCTTTGGACTGGCATTGGTCTTGGCAACCCACCATCCATCTACTTTCTAAAGTATATCTTATACTCTACTTAGGGACACCCCCTTATGCTGGAGGAGAGCTGGCCTAAAGTGAGAGGAAGTGCTGCTGTGGTGACAGTGGGCAGCCTTCTTGAGTTCCGCTTGGGTTGCACTTGTGTTTCAATGCTTTCTCACTTAAGTGAAACTTTGGGCGGTAACAGGCTACACCTCACTACCTTCAAAAGATATAGGCATTAAAATGCATCAATGACAAGTTATAATATATGTCATCCATTCTTCATATCTATTTCTTGTTTATTGATATGTAAAATCTTTTTTGTTTATGTTGTTTACACAAAATCGCATGAAGTGTTATTACAAGACTAAGAATAGAAGTCAACTTTGAAGTTATATTTGCTACCAATTGTTATAGTTCTTTTCTGTTCAATTCTCTGGTTTTTTCAGTGGAATGAATTTGGCCTTATTATGTTTTTATCGATATTCTAATAGCACCAATTGAAAAGGATTAATCACTATAAACAAAATAACATGGTCCAGAAAACTTACTAGGTCAATCGAAAAGTTTTGTTTTCAAAATCTCTGTCCTTGTTTGTCAGGAAGATTAAGTTTACTTTTCTTACTTTTACCTTTTAGTAAAATATTGAATGCTGAATGAGCTTAATACATTTCTTTTGGGTTGCTCAATATAGAAGATTGAGTGCAGTATTAGTCTGTTATTTAATGTAGAGAATTGTTATTGTATGGTTAGCATTATCATATCAGACATGGAAATCTAACTCATTCTAGGTAAATTGGGCGAATAAAATCTCTAAGCTTGTTACTATTGAGATTCAACTCTTTGCTTCTATGAACTGTGAATTTATTTAGGTTCCTGTTTTTCGGTTGTAGACTTGTAGTTTGTCACATGAATAAATGTTATGCCTAATTTAATCATTGCTAATGCAATATCCTATATATTAGTAACAATGAGGGAAACTTTAAGACTGAGATCTTCTTTGTCTAATGGATATGTATATTTGAACTCATCTTTCAACAGAGCTCCCATTGGAACCTTCGCTTGCAAGGGCTCTGATAGCAGCAAATGATATGGGCTGCTTATCTCAAACTTTGACGGTTGCAGCAATGTTATCATGTGAAAATGTATTTTCTCCCACAAACAGGTCTCTCTCTCTCTCTCAAACACACACACACACACACAGTGTGGGGGATCTTTTGGCACAATTAAGTGAAGTTACATATCATTTTATTCAGGTAAAAACTATAAAGAAAGGCAAAAGTTTAGTCACTTGAAATGGTCCTGGAAAGGTTATTTACTCCTTTAGATGTTGTAATTGTTATGGTTAAACTTTGAAAACCCAGCACACAGATTTTATATGCCAATAATTTTATTACCCAGATTTATTTCAATGCTGATATAGAAATCTGAAAACTATCCATAGAAAATACAGCTGAGTTTTTAACACAAATGCACAGTAGAAAATGAAACCAAGCACATAAACACTTGACACAATTTTTACCTTGGAAACTCCAGTGTGGGAAAAACCAGCAAAGAGGGGAATTTATTGGCTTCAGAGGAAAATTATTACAGCAGGGAAATAGAGAAATCTTACAGCCAGAATTTTTGCCCTCTTCTTCGCTGTACGGCCCAGTCAATTCAGTGTTGTACGGTTCATCAAATTCGGCCTGTACGGCCCAACAAATATGGCCTGTTTGACCCAGCTAATTTGGCTCTGTACGGCCCAAGTGAACTTGGCCTTGTACGGCCTGCAACTCTGGCCTTTCTCTTACTACTATACGGCCCAGATTCTGCCTCTTCAAGTGCCGCTGCACAGCCTCTCCCTTGCTGCTAGTATGGCCTGGTGTACGACTCTCTCTTTGCTGTACGGCCCAGCCAAGTTCAACCTCTCTCCCAGCTGCTAGCTCAGCCTTTTCCTCAGCCAAATCACCCTCTTTTTCTTTTGCTCAAGCGTGTGTATTCAACCCCTCACCTCAGCACTTTATATTTTCACTTTCACTCTCTTTCCCCCTTTGATAACTTTCTAGAAGAGTCAAGAAAGATCACTTAAAGAAATATTAATTTCCTAAGTTATAAACTTAGGAAATCTGAGTGATAAAGCCAATAGTAATTATTATGCTTTTCCTAAGTCAAACTTAGGATAAAATAAAAATGCTGATATGGGTATTAATTAAATGGTCTTCTGCATGCCTGGACAGAAGGCCTATGGAGAGACACCTTCCAAAGCTACAAATTTAACACTCCTTCATAGCAAGGAAGGTGTTTTGTACTGCCCCTAACTTGTTCCTGAAGAAAACAAACTTGCTTTTCATCAAGGCCTTTGTGAGGATGTATGCAACCTGTTCACATGTAGGTACATAATGTAGCTTTACAGTCCCTGATGAAATGAAATCTAATCTCAATATGTTTGGATTTGTCATGGAACCCTGGATTTTCAGAGGCTTGATCCAACTCTGATTATCACAGTGTATGACAGTCGCCTCCAACTCCTGGCCAAACAATCCCATGAGCAGTTTTTGAATATAATTGCTTCACACGCTGCTAAGAGGGATGCCATGTACAATGCTATTGACCTCTGTTTCCTGCTGAACCAAGACACAACTCCTGATTCCAAGCTGAAATAACACCTTGAAGTGCTTTTCTTGTCAACTGTGCTTCCTGCCTAGTCTGCGTCTGTATAGCCCATCAAATTCACTCCATCTCCCTAGATGTAACTCAACCCATACTCAACTGTGCCATGCAAATATGTTAGGACGTGTTTTGCTACCACCCAGTGCACACACTTTGGTTCAACCATACATTGATTGAGTGTATTGACAACAAAACATATATCCGGTCTAGTGTTGACCAGATACATAAGAGAGCCAATCAACTGCCTGTATAAGGTGGGATCTACCGCCTCTGATCTGGAAGCATAAATCTTCTTCCAGTTGGTCACCATCGGTATTGACATAGACCTGCAGTCCTACATCCGAAACCTCTTCAAAATCTCCACTGCATACTTTCCCTATCCTAGGAAAGTTTGACCATCTCGCTGCCACACCTCTAACCCCAGAAAGTAGTGCATCAATCCCAAATCCTTCTTCTCGTACTCCGAAGCAAGGTCCCACTTGCATTCAACTATGAGATTTTCTGAACCTATGAGAAATATGTCATCTACATACAACACAAGAATGAGTGGCTCACCTCCAACAATGATGTAGTAGAGGTTTGAGTCTGCCTCACTCTTGGTGAAGCCCATCCTCTGCAAGTAGCTATCTATCCTCGAGTACCACGCCCTGGGAGCCTGCTTGAGCCCATACAAAGCTCTCTTTAGTCTGCACACATGGGAATCCCTCCCCTGTAACTCAAAATCCTCTGGCTGCTCAATGTACACTTCTTCCTTAATGATGCCATTAAGGAAGGCCATCTTCCCGTCCATTTGGTGGATTCTCCACCCCAACTCAGCTACAATAGAGATCACGACCCTGATCAAAGTGTACCTGCCCACTGGGGCGAACGTCTCATCATAGTTAACTCCCTCTTTCTAAGAGAACCCCTTAGCCACAAACCTGGCTTTGAACTTCTCCACATTGCCATCCGCATCGTGCTTGATCTTGTAGATGCACTTCGAGCCTATCACTGATATCCCTTCTGGCCATGGCACAACCTTCGATACATCATTCTTCATGATGGAAGCATATTCTTCCATCACGACATCTCACCATACTTGCTGCTGTGATGCCTCCTGAAAGCTGGAAGGCTCCGCCTCTAACAATTTGCTCATCAGAGCCATGTAGTTGGAAAATCTCTATGGTGCTCTACTTTCCCTGACAAAACTCCTAGAAGGACCCACGTACTCTTGAGCCTCTCTCAAGGTTTGTTCAACCCATCTGGTCTTCCTCCTCTTGGATGTAGGAGTGTTCTGTACTAGAGGGGCCTATTATCGCACAAGTTGTAGGTTGGGCAAAGCCCGACCCAACCACCAATTGGTGACAACTAGGAGGGAACCTACCCATTGTCACCTTAGGTAGGTGTCCCCGTCACTTTAGAGGTGAGGTAGTCACCTCAAGGGGGGAATCCCGGTGAACCCAGGGGAAAATGAGACGGAAAAGGATGAAGATGAAGTGGATGTCCCTAAAGGTCAATTCTAAGTGGTATGAAGATCTTGGGAAAGAGTCTTGAAAAGGTTCAAGCGTTGCCAAATGTGTTGAGTGACCTGCAAATAGTGAAGTACCTTCCCGAGACGCAAGAAAACCAATTATATGATGCAATATAACCAATTGGACAAGCAATTTAAGCTTGTTGTCCCTAATAGCTGTTGATATTATGGTAGCTGCGGGAGGTATTTACCTCCACGTGTAAACCTGACGAGGATAGAATACTCCGGGAAGCAAGAAGAAACCCTAATGAGTAGGCTAATAACCCTGGAAGACTTGTCGGCTCGAGAAGATAATTTATATTAGGTTATTAGCCTCCAAGAGAAGAAGTCGGCTAGAAATAATAATATATACTGAACATACAGATACCCAAAATGAGAAGTCGGCCTAGGCAGTGAGCCAGAATTAGTATAAATACAGGAGGCCAGTTCTCATTCTGGCAGGCAGTCTCAAAATTGCAGAGCAACAACTTGTGCGCACTACAGTGCCCAGTCTTGTGCACAGGTTTGAGGAGAGCTGCCATTGCAGCTGCTGCAGCTAGCAGATCACGTTTGGCTTGGACTATCTCTTGGTCAGGGTTTGGACTATTTGATCAACTCTTATTGGTGCGCAATCCTTGGGGAAAGGTGTGCTACCCCTTGTTTGGCTATCTAGCCTAGGGTTTGCTTACAGAGTGATTCTCTGTCAAGGTTAAGGTGCTCGGAGGGTGGCTTCGGCCTATGGTTGGGTGACAATAGAGATATTGTCAATGGTAAAACGAGCACATCCATTATATTCTAACAGGTTATGGGCCCACACCTCCTTCACTCAGTCTAACCACTGGATGGAAACATAGCCGTAAGGATGTTAAGCTCGTTGAAGAACTGTCGCTAGGGTTTCTAGCAGGAGCAGTCACCATAGCACTACCGCTGGGGTTACTAGCAAGTGCAATTGCAAAAACCCTAATCCTCTCATTGAGGAACCTTAAGTGAAGGAATTGACCTAATCTCCGGATAGATCAGTGCACCCTAGCCTAGCGCATCTCCTGGCACTCTCAGCAAGCCAAGACGTGAAGTTTGAGTTTTTGGTCAATTCTAGGGTTTGACCAAGTCAAAGCAACCATGACTTATTCTATGAAGTCAGAGAACAAGTTAGATGGAGCTTCTAACCTCAGAGCATGGAAGACAAGGATTGACCTCATTCTTGCCAAGAATAAAGTGCTGGATATCGTGAAAGGAAAGATCCTAAAACCAGAGTTTGAAGAAGGGAAAGAGAAGGAACCACAGAACGTTGTAGCTATGGAGAAGTTCAAACACGGTGACATCAATTCCATGAGTATCATAGTGGAATCTATAAAAGATCACTTGATGCCGTACATCTGCCATCTTGACTCATCGAAGAAAATGTACGATGCCCTAACAAACCTCTTCTCAGTCAGAAACATTGGACAAGTAATGAGTCTGAAGAATGAGCTCCGTGACATGAAGATGAATGATGACGACAACATAACATCATACTTTGTGAGAATCTCTCAGTTAAGAGATCA
>ML815663.1:0-15913 GCA_009831015.1 Picea engelmannii
ACATTTGAGACATTTATAAAATCCAATCACATTTTGTATATACAACAAGTAAGCCGGTAGAAGCCTCATATATATATAACGATAAAAGTTTATAAAAAAGTGTTTTTGTCCGAAGACCAAAATATAAAAAATGTGAAGCACATGGCTTCATGTACAATATAACATCAATAATGTTGCTCGCTATAACACATGACTACCCATACTACTCTACATAGTAGTCAACCGATGGAAGCAGACACGCCCACTATGTGGCGCTGGTAATGCCTCGGGATATCATCGATAGAGGCATCTGGGATGTTCATCATGAGGCCTTATAGGTTTTGTTCTATAGTATCGATGTAAGAAGCAACTACTCCTCCTACATCACCTCTCTCTCCTCGCCTATGGATAGGGGATGAACCTGGAGGACGGTATAGTCCTACATTTGCATCATCAAAGAGCATTCGATTAGTCATCGGATAAACAACATAAAAAAAAATTTATATCCTTAAAAATCACAAAAACATCATATAAACAAAATTTCCTTCTTACCTATGTCTCCCCATTGGGAACCCTCAAGAAGAGATAAGTCTGGATCTACTCGAAATTCTAGCCCGGTATATGCGTAGTCATCGACCATGAGCATTTGAGTTCTCAACCAGTTGAAGAAGACATTGTTATATATAACGATGGGAGCAACTACATGTCGTGCCATGAGGTCAACCCACCTCTTCATTCTCGGATCCTGTGGGGCAGGTAGATCCCACTCTACCTGTAAGCGAAAAATTGGGACCCTCTCTAGGAAGAAGGATGCCAAAATCTACCTGTATCCAAAATGTTTCAATTCACCACTCCTACACTTGGTCAGTTGTTTTTTCATACTCTTGAGAACCCCTTCACACCAATTGAAAACTCGGGGCTCCATACACTCCAACACATACTGAAAATAGCTCAGAAGAGCCATATGGGGAGCTACACTCCCTGCCATGCATGTGATGGTATAGAGGATGGTCCGTAGAGGCAAGTATCAGACATCTCTTATAGAGACTTTACAACTATGTTTCTGATTACCCGGCACACAATGTTCACTGATATAATGGTTCATAGCTGCACCACCACCTCTGCTACCTGTAAGTGTTACTTGGGATCCACAGTGAGATAGTCATGTTAAGAAGTAGATATCCTCAATATCTATTGTAAGAATGTGAGCACCCACATGTGAACTAGGTACTCGAGTAATCTCAGATGGGCCCTCATACCCTATATCTTAAATAACTTCAGTAACCCACACTGTCGGAGGGCCATTACTGTTCCTAGGTCATTCTCGACAAAGTAGTCTTCCTCTTCGTGCTCTCTCTCACGCCATTCCAACATTTTTTACCATGGAAAACCTACAATGGAACCATAAAGAGATATTAGAATCATTATCTTCCTCCATGGACAATTTTTATTGGCTTTTTCATATTTAAAAACTTTTGGGGTTGCACACGTCGCAGGCCAGGGAATCTGCATAGTGCAGAGTCGTCACAAACCAAGGCATATGCACAGTGTGGATTTGTTGTCGGCCAGCTATATTGTTGCCTGCGACAATCCTATATTGTCGCAGGGCCCGATATAGGGCACCTGCGATGACCTCCGCACATAGGTACCCTCAAAAAATTAACTCAAAAGTCTATTTCTAACCAATACAAAACAAATTTTAATCCATGGAAAGTTGGAGAAAATGAAGATTACCTGTTTTGTGGAGACGGTTCATCGAATGATTAGTTGTGCCCTCCATAATCCACAGTTGAAAATCAAGGTAAATAGGGGGTTTGGAACAAGTTTTGGGTGAAATGACTGAATGAAATAGTGAAAAGAGGTTTTTACCCATTTTTATTGATTTTTTCACTTTTGCGTTTGTGTTTTTTATTATTTTATATATTTCATCTAAACCCCAAAGTCCTAACGACTTTGCAAGTGGTTGAATTTTGCAGATAAAAAGCCTAGGAGTGAAACATTGGAACAAGGATACGTATTTTGGTTTGTTTTTATACATTTGTCGCATGTACAGATCCTTTTAGGGTTTTTCAGGAAAAACTCTGAGCTTAGTCTTTGTTCTTTCTCATGCTCGTAAATCGATGAGAATGTAACCGAGTATACTTTTATCACTTTTTCAGACTTGTAAAGGTTATATGAAAAAAGAACCCCCTGGAGTTCCCTTTAATCTCTTTTCAAACTCTCTAAACATGAAAAGATTGTCTAGCGACCTTGTTCTAATCACGCTCGTAAAATTATTTGAAAAAAACATATGATGAGTGGTAGATTATCACTTTTTCGATCTCATCAGAATGACTTACGAAAAAGGACCTTGTGGAGTTCTCTTTAAGTGTTTTTTAGACTCTCTAAACATGAAAAACCCATGAGTTTTATTTCTTTGGACTCATTAAACAAACATCGAAAGACCCATATGGGATCGAACCACTCCTTCTTAGGGTTCTTTAAACATACTTTGAGGGACTCATCTAAAGGATGAGCTTACATCGACAAGCATATGTTATCCTCCTCAAACTTACATAAAAATAAAGAGGTACTCACTAAAAATGGTGGGGGGGAATTGGGAAAGAAATGTATCTCTGTATCTGTGTTAGTTGCAGTAATAGTCCCTCTTGAACATGACACACCCCTTCATCATTGTATCCGGGTTGGGAAATCCATTTGTCTCTCATTTGACCATCTGCATGTTCATATGTTGGGTCCTCCTTGATTCAATGCTACCAATACCATTTTCATGTCGTTCATATGTTCAAAAGAATTCTAAACTTAACAAGCCTTCTATCGAGTCGATCATCTACAGTCATAAATCTTCTACCATGTCAGCCTTCCCTGTGTCAGTTTCGAATCACTTCATATTCTGATCTACCTCAAATTTGTTACATATTTCATGTCATTGATGGGGGATACATCAATGCCCTCCTGTGACGAGTCTTTTCCTATCGACTTCAACTCATTATCCGAGAATAAGACTTAGAAATAATTTAGTACCTTAGAGCCTGCATGCCTCAATGGAAGGTTTATTCGCTTTCAACAGTGGGTTCACATCATTGACCCCTGATTGGGAGATTCAATTGAGTGTTCAACTTCAACTCATTTATTCACATTCATTGGATTGTACTAGAGTACCTTGGGAGTCATTGACATCAATGGTGATTTCCCTCACACTTGTTAATGGTTTTCATTAATGACCGGTAATCAAGTGGTTTCTACCATCTTAGAATTCAACACTTGTAATCACATGGCTAGATTCATACTTAAAGATGGAGGAAATGAACACCCTATATATTATCATTTTGATCCAGGTTGCGCGAAGTATTCATGATTTGTATTGACACATATATCCACTTTGTATGTCTCATGGTTATGTATGAGTTTGAGTTCTTTAGAGCATAGATCCACGATGTATTCTTGGTGGCTATGTCGATTCATAATGACATGGATCCACAATGTATATTTAGTGGCCATGAATCACTTGACATTTTTTAATATGAGTATGGGAATGCCTACATCGAACACTGGTATATTATTATGCAGAGGCTTGATTGTTTGCAGGTTTTCGATCGGTGCACTCCTTGTTTCTGACACACACATTCTACAAAGTATTTTGGTTGTCACGAGTTCCAGCTTCATACTTTGGGGGTAATTTTTTTACACATTATTTTGGTCACCCGAGTGATCCATTGACAACACGTGTTCATGTTCCCATGAAAATATAAAAAGATTCTTTCTCCATGAGGAAAGTGATTGGCTTTCTCTTCTCAAAAACCCTATTAAGGAAGGTCGTCGCAGGCTGCACTATACACAGGGTGCGACGATGACTGGTCATCGCTCCCTGCTCTAAAGCTGGGTTGTGACATCACCGCAGGATGCACTATACCTAGGGTGTGACGATGTCGAAAGCTAAGGAAAAGTCAAACTTTGTGAAAGTTCTAGAAGGAGATCTTCTAGAAGATGAGGTGGCTTCTGAACAGTTTGGATCTTTCTCACTTCTCTGATTTGGTGGGATCATCCTAGTCTCCTCAACCATCTCTCTTTCACACTATATAAAGAGGGACCTCTCATGGGAAAATATAAGAATGAAAATTCCAAGCATGAAAAGGCTAAGCGTGAAAAGGATAAGATTGAATAGGCTAAGAATTGTATGGAGAATTCTGCATTAGATCATGCTTGAGAGCCTCATTTCAGATCATCACGTTATTGGGGATTTTCTTCATTCAAGGTTGGAGAAAAGGTGTGTGTGTTGGAAAAAAGGGCCATCATAAGGGGACCTTGCAACATCAAGGATTGTGGTTGTAATCTCCACTTTCATTTAATATGATACAACAATATGTTGCTTTCCCATAAAACTAGTCTTGTTTTATTGTATGATTACTTGATCAGATACATAAGTTCTTGTTGATTACATTATGTTGCTTTCACTTTGGTTGGTTTGTATTCCCTTGTAGACTCAATATTAAAAGAGCATTGAAGTGGAGCTAGGATGACAATGGAAAGAGGAAGCGACATTTAAAAGGTATGTTGCCCATCTCTTGTTAATTAGTAAACTCAATGATTAGAACTTAGGGAAAGTTTCATGTTTTGTTCTGTTTTATTCTAGTTTCCAGTGGGATCTAGGGATATTTGTTTATGTACGCATTTACCGATTAATCCTATAACACACGGTTGGAAAAAAATTCATAATTCTGGGCTTCAGAGGTTTTGCCCGCTCCAACACATTACACTCCCAGAGTGTCGAACAGGCAAACTCGCGAAGGTCACAATCGAAAGTCCACACGTCCTAGTGGATGGACAACTCAGATCTATTCTGGGCTTCAGGACTTCAGGTGTCTACACAGCACAACCCCTTACGACTTATGAACTCTAAACTAGCGGAGTTAAGATATTCTTTCCATGTGTCCCTCTCTGACCAATAATCCAGATCCACTTCGGTCTTCGGAACTTTAGGAGTTTCATCTTCTTTGCGCCCAACACACAAAACTTGTCGAACTCTCAAAGTATGAAGGGATTCAATGGTTTAAACCCATTGCTACTTCTCCATATTTGATGGTCTACAAAGGCTTTGGATCCCCCTTGAACAGATCTCATATGTTCGACCTTCAAACTAATAAAATCTTCCCTCCAAGGGATTTTGGTCGCAATCTCTTCTAAGCTTTTTTTTTTTCCTTGAGGTGCTTCGGACCTCTAGTGCACTCCTTGCATCCTCTAGACTTCGAAAAGGCTCCAGACTTAGATATTTTTCAAAAATCTCCCTACGCACTCCTTTTGTTCACTGGACTTCTGAAAGGCTTTAGACTTAGAGATTTTTGAAAATCTCCCTACGTAGTCCTTGCGTTCGTCTTCCTTGATACTTCCTCAACACTTTGACTAAGGGTCGGCCTGGTGCACCCCTTGCATGGGTATTATTCAAACTTCTATACTCCACTAAGTATATGTGCACTTAATGCAGACCCCCTCTCACTCCCAGGATCCACTGACCTCTCGGTCTAAGGATCTTCAAGTTCAATAGCTAGATCAGCTCATAGGTTTTCACTAAACCTTATAATTTGGTTTCCATAGGCCTTTTCCTTCTTGTTCAAGTAAAAAATGACCTTCAGAGTGATTCTTCTAGTCAAGGGATAGGTCCACGTGACCCTGGTCTCAAAACCGTGGGCTTATCCCTTTTTCTCCACCCAATTCAGGACTTCAGAACCTCCAGGATCCAAGAGCCTCAACAAGCAATCCCCACGATCCTCCTGAACCACAAATTCGTGGAGCGTTGAATCCCTGCAGGATCGATGACTCACAAACTCCGCTCAAACCAACGACTGGAAGAACTTTGGTAATCTGGTATTCGACGAGTTTTACCTGCTCCAACACATAGTCTTCCCTAAGATTTAAACTTCGGAGGAGATATGATGGCCTTTAATCCTCCATCAAATTGACAGTCCTATCTTTCTCTGACCTTCGGGCCTCCAGGATCCTTGGTACTCTTCACTCCATGAAACTTTTGAACCTTCAATCCTCTGAAACCCTTGATCTACTGACACTTGTCTTTAAGACCGATGGTCTTGATGGACTCTGGGACTCCCATATCTGGGAGTCCTCATTCCTCCAAACAATTATTCCTCTTGAATGTCGAAGTAGCAAAGAATTGGATCTATCACCGCATGTCACTCCATCCAATGGCCAATATGGAGTTTGGGTCTCGATGTCTTCAGAAGCTTAGGAATTCAAGAACTACCACCTTGAGTCCCTCCAAAGTATTATTGCTATGGAACGCATGATCGAACGATACCTGTCCTTGGGAGATCTGACGACCAGGGTTAGTTCAAACCTTCGGGCCTTTGGGGGCCTAGACTCCTCCACTTGAACTCTGATAAAACTTTGCTTGCCTTAGAGAATTTGACACTTCTTAACAATATCGTCCCCTCTACATTCCTTGCAAGGGTAGAGAATGATATACTCGAAGGAGTATATGTGTGCACACCTTGCACAAACTCTACAATGATTTCCTCTATCTCTCATGAGCTTGACTACTAGAGTTAAACAAAATCTTGTGTTCCCTCCTATGTGCTCCTCTGGTACTTTTAAAACTATTGACTTAGAAAATTTCAAATTTCCTCTTGCTGAACTTTTGTGCTTGCTATATCTTCTAAGATTTTGTTTCTCTGAGGTTTATAGACCTATGGTGCACTCATTGTGTCCCTAAAGCTTTTGATGAATTTTAGACTCGGATATTTCTAAGAAAATATCCCTTATGCACTCCTTGCGTTCGTCCCTTCTAAACTTCTTCAACACTTAAAGGAAGTGTTGGCCCAATGCTCTCCTTGCACAAGTCTTCTCAAACCTTTTCTCTCCTCTGAGAAACCATGCACTCTCTTCACTTCAACTAACGACTGTGCACTCCTTTCACTTCCACTGTAATTTCACGTTATCTCTCCTGAGCTTCTGAGTCTATATCGAATCGGCCTAGGCACTCCTTGTGTTCACTATGCACTCCTTGCACTAGGAATCTCAGAAGAGAAAACAAATGAAACTTACAGAAACATCAAATATTTCCACACTTAACCATGAAAAACATATTCATGCATAAAAGATACATAAAATAGATAACACCCAGAGAACATAAAGAAACATCACATGTACTCCAATAACTCAGATAAACACAACACCATACAATTGGAATCAAACACCTCTGCTTGTATTCATTCAGTAAATAGGTACATGTACTCACACAGTTCTCTGCAACTCCTCATAAGCTTCAACGGATCTCTCAGCAACATTAAAAATAACATTCAACCTCTACAATAACATTCAACAACCTCATTTGGCAAAATAATACATATACTTATACATGAAGTGTCTTCTCGAGCCTTCCCTCTAACCTACCTTAGTTCTATCATGTCACAGTTAAGACATTCTGCTACTTATCCCTATTACAATAAATGGAATTTACATTCAGATATGAGCTAATTCTCCATATCTGTAAAATCCTACAAATAGTTAAGATGATTATAATGATCTAGAGTGCATACATGGCTCTTGCCTCTAAATATTTAAAAAGGGCATTAAATTACAATGTTTTCAAAAATTTAAGATGATGCGCCCTCCTCTGGAATTTAAGACTGACATGAAACGTGCATTGGGTGATGGGTTTTCCTCCACTCGACCTATTCAATATTGATGGCGATGTGCATGAATCAACACTCCTTGCACTTATCTTTCCAAAGCTTTACACTAACTCTTCTGATCTTCTGAGTCAGACACGACTCTACCTTCACAATCCTTGCAGGTACTGTGCACTCCTTGCACCAGAGTTTTAGAAGAGAAACAATTGAAACTTATGGAACATCAAAGATTCACACACTTAATCATGAAATACACACTCGATCATATAAAACATAGAAACCAGAAAGCATAACATGTACTCAATGAACTCAGAGACAAACAACACCATACATTTGGAATTGTACCTCTCTGGTTATATTTATTCAGAAAAATATGTACATGAGTTCATAAATCTCTTTGCTTCTTCTCCACAACTCTCAGCAACAACAAAATAGCTTCAATAACTTTCTACAATGACTTTCAACATCCTTAACAATAATATTTAGTAGCAATAACCATAAACTTAGCAGTCTCATTTGGGCATAGATTACATATATTTATACACGAGGGGCTTCTCGAGCCTTCCCTCCAGCCTACCTTAGTGCTATCATATCATAATTAAAAAAAATTCCTACCTATCCTTATTACGATAAATGGCAATTACGCTCGGATATGAGTTGATGCTCATTATCTGTACAATCCTATCTTACATTAAAGAAAATACAATATATTGGATTGTTTACAAGGATTTCAGCCTCAAAACATTTAAAAAGGTCTTTAATTACAATGCTTTCAAAACTTTAAGCTGATGCACCTTCCTTGGGTTCGAAACCAATTTGAAAAATGCGCGATGAATGTTGAGTTGTCCTCCACTCATCTTCTTTGAATGCTGATAGTGATGCTCTTGCATGAGATTGTCGATAAGAAATCTGATTCATCTTATGGATCTTGATGAAAATCTTTGAATTCATCATAACCATCCATCTTTATATATTCTTTTCATTCCTATGTGTCTCTCTAGTCAATAATTTTCATGTTGATATATTGATCCAACCGCACATGTGAAAGAATCATGTTGTCATCTCATTTGGGATCGGTGAATTTAGATATGAGTTGGTCCCAAAAGCCTCAAATAAAGTGCCCAATCCCCGATCTCAAATGAGCACCACTCGACTATTTTTTGAAATCCCCAATGAATCAATCCAATGTCTCTTCGTGCCACTAATTTGTGCATAGCTTTTACTCCGAGAACATGCACAGACGATAAATGGAATTAATGAAAATCTATAGTAGATTCCCTGTACTAAAACGTGATGATTTCAGGTGTAAGGACTAACTTTTTTTTATTCAAATGTATTTGAATTATTTCATAACTTGCACAAAACTACTTTTTTTTTCTTAACAACTCACAGATGATCCAATGTCTCTTATGAACTAGGTTGTGTTGTGTTTATCATGAGGCTCTAGACTGGTAAGTATTCGACTCAAGAAAATCTTTGTGCACATGTATTTATCATAATTGTCTCAAAGTTTCTATGATTTAGAGAATACTAAGTTAAATTGTTACATTTGCAAGAAGTCACCTAGACAACCAGTGACTCATCGGTCACCAAAGACCCTGAAAGGAGGAAGTGAGAAAATCGGAGAGGCATCCACCTCAGCTTCTAAGAAGTTGTATTTTCCCCCCAAAGAAGAGCCAATGATTAGAATGTCAGAAAATAAGCCAACAAACCCACCTCCACTCTTCAAAGATACATATAATAACACTGCATCCAAGGTAATGTTGCCTTCCTGGCTTGATTTATACAACAAAATCTAGTATGAATATTTCCCATAGTTTACACCTCACAATGACCTGGAGGTGATGGAATTATATGACCAGGTATTCCAGAACATCTTTTGTTCTTCGTTGTATATGGTGGTGGCCAAAACACCTGTCTTTCCATGTGTGTAACACTTAGAGTGAATCAGTCATCATGTTGATGTAGAGAAATGCATGTTAAATAACAAAAATGGAGAATGTATAGGCATATTCTTGCCAACAGAGGTAAGCACATATTATAAACTCAAGGACGTTGAATTCAGGTTGAACAAGGATTTTCTTGTGGCATTCTATGAATGCCATAATATCGATCAATTGTTAACATCCTGGTGGAGGGAGGATAAGAAATTTGTGAATCAAGCCTCAGGGTGGTACAACACAGCGAACCTACGAGAACCCTACATTTTCCTAATGGCCTTGATCTATTGTTTATACGAAGAAAAGGATTTCTCCAGGTTCTCCAAAGCCTATATTCCTTTGGCTCATACAGTTGCTACATATGGAAGAACTTTTAATTAGGGAGATA
This sequence comes from Picea engelmannii, assembly GCA_009831015.1. Lineage (NCBI taxonomy): Eukaryota > Viridiplantae > Streptophyta > Pinopsida > Pinales > Pinaceae > Picea > Picea engelmannii. Next base: position 9,951 of record ML815663.1, read on the forward strand.
TTATCTCAAAATAGTTGAGCACTGTTGAGGAAAAGGTATGAAGAACCTTACTCATGCATTTTCATATCTTGTCAAGCTAAGGAAGGATAGTTGGGAATGTTACCCAAAGTTTATAGCCTTAAATTCAAAACAATCACTTAATTCACAGATAATATATATGATGGATCAAGGCTTATTTTTTATATTATATAAAATTGTGCAAAAGAAAGAAATCATAAATATATGTATAAGTGTGTACATATATAGAAGATAAGGTTAAAAGAAAAATATGAAAGATATCATTTAGATACACATGTGAGACTAAAATCAGAAATCTGATTTTTATATTAGTTTCATTTTGAGATACAAAGCAAAATTCTCTTTACAAACCCCTGCAAGGGTGGGGACTAAAGTCATATTTAGAAGTCTCCAATGAACACCATACAAAAAGACTCTGACAACAAAATAAAATTGAAGCTAAAGATATGGATTAGCTTGCCACAAAAGTGTTGTCACTTGACTCTGCAAAATATTATTTATCAGTCATGAAATCTAATCCATAAACAAACAAGAACACACAGACTGTCAAAGAAAGATCATAACCTCTAGAAACAAACTGCTGAAAGATATGATTCAGTTTTGAATCCTACTGCCTTCAATAAGACCCTGTTGTCATGAAGATGGTTTAACTTTCTAGTAAACTCAGAATGAATGAAGAAAATAAGTATCTCATAAGTACAGAGAAAACCTTATATAATAAGTTCTCCTTCTTTTATCTCCCCCTTTGTCTCTTCTTTTGATTGAGATTTTATTCTTTCCCAATAAGTTATGGTAGTTCAACTACCTTTCTTTTTTTAAGCTTAATTAGCCTAACTAATTAGTTGATACAAATAGATAATAATATATAAATAAGGGTCTATTTAAATAATAACTAAATAGGTGGGACCCCTTGTCACTCCAATTTTCATTTCTTTAATAATCATCAAAACATGAAATATAATACCCCAAAAATTTAACTCAAATATCCTCCTTGTAAATCCCATCCTCATATTAATAGTCAAATATTTTAATATCAAAATAAAATATGATTGTATCCAAAAATAGAATCATATCCATGTTGTCCAAAACAAATATGTCTAAATGTGTATTTGTTTTCCAAACATTATGTCATACCAAAAAGAAAACAGAATTAACAACATTAAAAACCTTGTTTGCTATGAAATGTAGTTTGCCTCTTTTCACTACTACTCTGCCTTGATCTTTCTGATGTATTTCCTTTTGTATCAACATTAGGCTGATTGGAACCTTGAGGATGGATTTCATTGATGACATGGGAGCAATTATCCTTGAGGTGGAGATGAGAGGACATTGATTCAGAGGAATTTTCGGAAGAGTTAGGGGAATTGGTCACTTTTTTCCCTTTATCAATCTTTGGTTCAGGCATGGTGTTTTTTATCCTTTTGCTTGCACATGAATACTAGTCTGGTGAAGCAATGTGATCAGCTTGGGAATTTGGGTTGAATGTCGGTGGAGGAGGGGGAAATGGAAATGATATTTTAGGCCAACCATTATGATGTGCAACAGGTTGATGGACGATCTCTTTCCAGCCATCATTTGCAGGTGGTTATGGCTACATAGAAACATGAGGGGGGACATGGATACCAGAGAAATTTTGGTGTGGCTGGAAAGGAGTCCTCTCAGGCCTAGGTTGTAGAATTCCTTGGCCAAATAGATTAACAATGAATATTGTTCAAGCAAACGTAGAGTCTTTTTCTTCCAAAACCAATATCTCCATGTCATAATTTCCAACCCATAATCATTATCCAGTCCTCTTTAATATTTTTACTTTAAAAATGATATTCAAGATAACAGAATAGAGGATGGATAAAATGTTATTGGGAAGGTGGTGGGCATATAATGAGTGAAAAATGAGACAATGAACAGGAATAATAATGATTGTTGTTTTGTTACAAGAATCATTCATTGACTTTAAAATCAACATTTCCATTATCCAACAACAATCATTTAAATATCCACAAAATTATTTGAATATCCATTGTTTACCATGCACATTTATTTCCAAAACTCCCACCAAATTATGTTTGTTCCATAACATTATTTTTAAGCTTCAACACAGAATCCATAACAATTATTTTTAAGCTACAATATCCACAATATAGTGATATTTTCTTTAAACTGCCCAATACCAATCACCAAGAAAATGATAGGGTTATTGAATTATGCAGATTCCATTTTTTCTTTTAAAACCATATATATTCTTTAAACTGGTAAAGTATTTTTCATGAAATTGTCAACAAAATGATTTGACTCAGTCAAAACCATAAAAAAAATATCTCAAGTAGGGATGAGAGGAAAACAATGGAAAAACCCTTCGACTATACATCACATACAATTTACATTACAACCCCAAATATCAGTTGTCAAAAAATTCAAGGTAGAAACCCCAGTGCGAACATGGCCAGCATCAAACCCACATCAAATTTAAGTCGACGAAATTCCCTCATGGGTAAACAACAAGAGGGTCACAGTTTTGTGGGTCGAATCCATTTTCCCACTGTTTGGCTAAAACACTAAACAATACTTTGAATCCGGGTTTATATTCTTTACTTTCCCACATTATCGGACGAGAAAAACAATGTTTGGGACTGAAAAATAGGCACGAGCCTCAAGGTGTGGATGTAATCAAAGCCAAAATATTTACTTCCCATAGTGATTGTAATATAATACACAAGGCTCCATCACCTTTTTAAACAGTGGAAAGGATAATACAAAAGGGCTGCGAGACTTTGAAATTGTGGATATGCAATGAGGATACAACAAAATGATCACAAAACCAACTATTGTTTATATTTTACAGAGGAAACCCTAAAAAATAATCATACAACATGAGTGAAACTGAACACACTCACCCACAAACATTTTCCAACAACCATAACAAAACAATACCACCTTTTCTACAGGCTCCATACAGCCAAAGAATTCAATTAGAATAGAATGTCAAATCATAATTTCATTTGAAACTCTTAAATTCCAACAAGAAGAAACCCAAATAAAAATGTGAGTCACACGGCTAGAATGCCCACAACAAATGCATTGTAAACTTTGGAAACAAACGCGTTCTACATGCAAAATCTAAGAGCCAACAAAATAATTTTATCTAGAAGAGAGAGCATTCCATGATGAAGAGGTAAAAGACCATACATGTTAGAAGAATGCTAGCAAATTAACAGAGCACAATTTATTTTGCCAAAGGCCAAGCACAATGGAGGTGATACTAGCCAGAGAAACCACAACAAGCACGAATAGAATAGTGAAGGTGGTGGCTTCAAGGTAGGGTAAGAACAACATGCAGTAAATGAACTTCGCTTCTCCTCTTTCCACATTAAATACCATCGACCACATCTGACTATGGAGTGCACTTAGCCTCCAAGACTTGTTCCATCAATAATATCTACCATCGAATCATCCAAAATAACATACCATTTCCATGTTCAAACTTGAATCGGGCTCCCTCATGGAGTTTTACAATTATTATATGCTCATTTAACACCAAACATCAAAATAACATGTCACATGTACCTTGCTAGTGGAGAATTGCCAATCAACCTAATATTCGTTTTCCCATATAAAAAAATGTATTATGAGTTTGTATGAGACCATATTTGGAGCAATATATCAAAATATAGTGTAGCAAAAGAGAACTAATATGTTTAATAAAATAAACATTTCCTCCATTTTGAAATCAAAATTCTTAGCACCCTTCAAAACCATTAGTTGCACATGGAAATATGTTAGGATTTCCACTCTTATTCTCAAACCGTGAGTCTTTCTCATAAGGTAATTATGAGCGCGATAAGAGGAGAATTTTCTATCATTTTTTTTATCAAGGGGTCCCACCTATCTAGTATTATTTAAAATATATATAAGTAATAATGCATTGCAACCCATTTGCATACTTGAATTTTATGTTTTGTTTTTTTAGGCATCAACAAACTAGTGACCATAGGGAAATTTGTTCTTAACATATTTAGAAATCAGAATGCTTGGCTCCACAAACTGGTATAAGTAAGTGATTGAAAATTGTTCAGAAAATAGTTATGCAACATGGGGGAAATGATGGTTTAAGGGAAAAGATGAGATGGGATTTCGGGGAATAACTTATGGAAAGTGATATGTATGAGGGGAATTATTCATGTATGCATAACAATCAATAAGATTCATAAATAATAACACTTTTTGAAATTTCAAGGAGAATGCTTATGATATTCTCTTAAATCTCAGGATGGATGGAAGAAAGGGATAGGAGAAACAAGGAAGAAAATGAAACCAACTATACTACAACAGTATTGGAAGAAAAATTGTATTTCATCAGTTTCTCAAAAGGAATATATCGTAGCAGATATGTCTATCTTATTTTCATTGATCAACAATACTTACAAAATGACATCATTATGAAAAATTTGATCCAGATTTTATTTCTGATTACCATGCAAAACAAACAACAGAAAATAAAACTCAATAAACCAAAGTGACAGAAAAAACATCAGACAAAAATATATACAACAATCATATTTACACAAAATTGAGTCGGTGATCAAGTTGGTTCCAAATAATGTTTCAAGTGGGAACCATTGGTACTGTAAGAACACAATCGCTCATCCATGTCTTTAAGAAGATATAAATTTGTGTCGAGGATAAAAGTGATTTTAAATGGACCTAGCCATAAATTTTGGAATTTAGAATGTCTCCCTCTCTCAACATGGGTTGATTCCCATAGTAAGACTTTGTCATAAATCTTAAATTCAGCAGCCTTTGATCATTTGTTAAAATACTTCTTCATTACTTGTTGCATCCTTTTCAAATTTTCCAAGGAAAATTTTATTTATTCTTCCAAGGCTAGCAATGGATTTATCCTTTGGGAAACATTAGAAGAATTTAATTCTTCACTTTGTAACATCAACTACAAGGAAGAAAACTCTAGTTCAATAGGAATTATGGCCTCTTGGTCGTTTACGAGATGAAAGGGAGTAAATCCTGTACTTTCCGTGGTGATAGTACGATCTGCCCAAAGAGAATAAGTTAAAAGTGTGTGCCATTGGCGAGGTTTGTATTATATGATTATCTTTATAATCCTGACCAGGTTTTTATTAGTAGACTCTTCTTGTATGATTCCCTGAGGGTAATAAGAAGATGAAATGAAATTCTTGACACCTAGTTTAGCCAGAAATTGGGTCAATTTTGTAGAAATGAAGGCTGGACCATTGTCTGTAATGATTTCTAATGGAAGGCCAAATCTGGAAAAGATATTAGACTCTAGAAAAGAAATTACTTGTTCATCTTGTGCATGTCTAAGAGAGACAACCTTATTCCACTTACTAAATTAATCATTGGTTGTCAAAATAAAGATATGCCCTGCAGAGGATGAAGGATTGATTGGACCAATAAAATCTAGACCCCACTTAGAAAAAGCGAAATCTGGAAGGATAGGATGTAAATGTTGATACTAAGAGGGGGGTGAATCATTATCAAGTACAATTTAAAACCTTTTTCAACTTATACTTAAATCATTCAACTATATCCAATGAGAAATGAACAATAGTATAAGAGTTACACCAATACACCACAATACACCATGCACAATATATGAGAAATAATCAATAGTTATTGTTCAAGGGAAGTAATGACTTCCAAAGGTAGCTACAGCTTCCAAATTTAAAGGGAGGAATAACTCTCCAAGAGAAAGATACAATCCTCCAATATCAAGAGATAGTTGAACTCTCAATCCTTTCCCCTTCCTTCCACCCAAGAATATATGAGAGATAATAATGTTGGATCATGTTGTCATTGATGCCAATGGTTTGTCATTGATGCCAATGGTTTGATTACTTGGGAGATTGTTGGATCATATGTCATTGATGTAAATGGTTTGGTTTGATTGATGTCATTGGTTGATGTCAAGTAAT
>ML815663.1:20963-74085 GCA_009831015.1 Picea engelmannii
CATAGAATGCCACAAGAAAATCCTTGTTCAACCTGAATTCAACGTCCTTGAGTTTATAATATGTGCTTACCTCTGTTGGCAAGAATATGCCTATACATTCTCCATTTTTGTTATTTAACATGCATTTCTCTACATCAACATGATGACTGATTCACTCTAAGTGTTACACACATGGAAAGACAGGTGTTTTGGCCACCACCATATACAACGAAGAACAAAAGATGTTCTGGAATACCTGGTCATATAATTCCATCACCTCCAGGTCATTGTGAGGTGTAAACTATGGGAAATATTCATACTAGATTTTGTTGTATAAATCAAGCCAGGAAGGCAACATTACCTTGGATGCAGTGTTATTATATGTATCTTTGAAGAGTGGAGGTGGGTTTGTTGGCTTATTTTCTGACATTCTAATCATTGGCTCTTCTTTGGGGGGAAAATACAACTTCTTAGAAGCTGAGGTGGATGCCTCTCCGATTTTCTCACTTCCTCCTTTCAGGGTCTTTGGTGACCGATGAGTCACTGGTTGTCTAGGTGACTTCTTGCAAATGTAACAATTTAACTTAGTATTCTCTAAATCATAGAAACTTTGAGACAATTATGATAAATACATGTGCACAAAGATTTTCTTGAGTCGAATACTTACCAGTCTAGAGCCTCATGATAAACACAACACAACCTAGTTCATAAGAGACATTGGATCATCTGTGAGTTGTTAAGAAAAAAAAAGTAGTTTTGTGCAAGTTATGAAATAATTCAAATACATTTGAATAAAAAAAAGTTAGTCCTTACACCTGAAATCATCACGTTTTAGTACAGGGAATCTACTATAGATTTTCATTAATTCCATTTATCGTCTGTGCATGTTCTCGGAGTAAAAGCTATGCACAAATTAGTGGCACGAAGAGACATTGGATTGATTCATTGGGGATTTCAAAAAATAGTCGAGTGGTGCTCATTTGAGATCGGGGATTGGGCACTTTATTTGAGGCTTTTGGGACCAACTCATATCTAAATTCACCGATCCCAAATGAGATGACAACATGATTCTTTCACATGTGCGGTTGGATCAATATATCAACATGAAAATTATTGACTAGAGAGACACATAGGAATGAAAAGAATATATAAAGATGGATGGTTATGATGAATTCAAAGATTTTCATCAAGATCCATAAGATGAATCAGATTTCTTATCGACAATCTCATGCAAGAGCATCACTATCAGCATTCAAAGAAGATGAGTGGAGGACAACTCAACATTCATCGCGCATTTTTCAAATTGGTTTCGAACCCAAGGAAGGTGCATCAGCTTAAAGTTTTGAAAGCATTGTAATTAAAGACCTTTTTAAATGTTTTGAGGCTGAAATCCTTGTAAACAATCCAATATATTGTATTTTCTTTAATGTAAGATAGGATTGTACAGATAATGAGCATCAACTCATATCCGAGCGTAATTGCCATTTATCGTAATAAGGATAGGTAGGAATTTTTTTTAATTATGATATGATAGCACTAAGGTAGGCTGGAGGGAAGGCTCGAGAAGCCCCTCGTGTATAAATATATGTAATCTATGCCCAAATGAGACTGCTAAGTTTATGGTTATTGCTACTAAATATTATTGTTAAGGATGTTGAAAGTCATTGTAGAAAGTTATTGAAGCTATTTTGTTGTTGCTGAGAGTTGTGGAGAAGAAGCAAAGAGATTTATGAACTCATGTACATATTTTTCTGAATAAATATAACCAGAGAGGTACAATTCCAAATGTATGGTGTTGTTTGTCTCTGAGTTCATTGAGTACATGTTATGCTTTCTGGTTTCTATGTTTTATATGATCGAGTGTGTATTTCATGATTAAGTGTGTGAATCTTTGATGTTCCATAAGTTTCAATTGTTTCTCTTCTAAAACTCTGGTGCAAGGAGTGCACAGTACCTGCAAGGATTGTGAAGGTAGAGTCGTGTCTGACTCAGAAGATCAGAAGAGTTAGTGTAAAGCTTTGGAAAGATAAGTGCAAGGAGTGTTGATTCATGCACATCGCCATCAATATTGAATAGGTCGAGTGGAGGAAAACCCATCACCCAATGCACGTTTCATGTCAGTCTTAAATTCCAGAGGAGGGCGCATCATCTTAAATTTTTGAAAACATTGTAATTTAATGCCCTTTTTAAATATTTAGAGGCAAGAGCCATGTATGCACTCTAGATCATTATAATCATCTTAACTATTTGTAGGATTTTACAGATATGGAGAATTAGCTCATATCTGAATGTAAATTCCATTTATTGTAATAGGGATAAGTAGCAGAATGTCTTAACTGTGACATGATAGAACTAAGGTAGGTTAGAGGGAAGGCTCGAGAAGACACTTCATGTATAAGTATATGTATTATTTTGCCAAATGAGGTTGTTGAATGTTATTGTAGAGGTTGAATGTTATTTTTAATGTTGCTGAGAGATCCGTTGAAGCTTATGAGGAGTTGCAGAGAACTGTGTGAGTACATGTACCTATTTACTGAATGAATACAAGCAGAGGTGTTTGATTCCAATTGTATGGTGTTGTGTTTATCTGAGTTATTGGAGTACATGTGATGTTTCTTTATGTTCTCTGGGTGTTATCTATTTTATGTATCTTTTATGCATGAATATGTTTTTCATGGTTAAGTGTGGAAATATTTGATGTTTCTGTAAGTTTCATTTGTTTTCTCTTCTGAGATTCCTAGTGCAAGGAGTGCATAGTGAACACAAGGAGTGCCTAGGCCGATTCGATATAGACTCAGAAGCTCAGGAGAGATAACGTGAAATTACAGTGGAAGTGAAAGGAGTGCACAGTCGTTAGTTGAAGTGAAGAGAGTGCATGGTTTCTCAGAGGAGAGAAAAGGTTTGAGAAGACTTGTGCAAGGAGAGCATTGGGCCAACACTTCCTTTAAGTGTTGAAGAAGTTTAGAAGGGACGAACGCAAGGAGTGCATAAGGGATATTTTCTTAGAAATATCCGAGTCTAAAATTCATCAAAAGCTTTAGGGACACAATGAGTGCACCATAGGTCTATAAACCTCAGAGAAACAAAATCTTAGAAGATATAGCAAGCACAAAAGTTCAGCAAGAGGAAATTTGAAATTTTCTAAGTCAATAGTTTTAAAAGTACCAGAGGAGCACATAGGAGGGAACACAAGATTTTGTTTAACTCTAGTAGTCAAGCTCATGAGAGATAGAGGAAATCATTGTAGAGTTTGTGCAAGGTGTGCACACATATACTCCTTCGAGTATATCATTCTCTACCCTTGCAAGGAATGTAGAGGGGACGATATTGTTAAGAAGTGTCAAATTCTCTAAGGCAAGCAAAGTTTTATCAGAGTTCAAGTGGAGGAGTCTAGGCCCCCAAAGGCCCGAAGGTTTGAACTAACCCTGGTCGTCAGATCTCCCAAGGACAGGTATCGTTCGATCATGCGTTCCATAGCAATAATACTTTGGAGGGACTCAAGGTGGTAGTTCTTGAATTCCTAAGCTTCTGAAGACATCGAGACCCAAACTCCATATTGGCCATTGGATGGAGTGACATGCGGTGATAGATCCAATTCTTTGCTACTTCGACATTCAAGAGGAATAATTGTTTGGAGGAATGAGGACTCCCAGATATGGGAGTCCCAGAGTCCATCAAGACCATCGGTCTTAAAGACAAGTGTCAGTAGATCAAGGGTTTCAGAGGATTGAAGGTTCAAAAGTTTCATGGAGTGAAGAGTACCAAGGATCCTGGAGGCCCGAAGGTCAGAGAAAGATAGGACTGTCAATTTGATGGAGGATTAAAGGCCATCATATCTCCTCCGAAGTTTAAATCTTAGGGAAGACTATGTGTTGGAGCAGGTAAAACTCGTCGAATACCAGATTACCAAAGTTCTTCCAGTCGTTGGTTTGAGCGGAGTTTGTGAGTCATCGATCCTGCAGGGATTCAACGCTCCACGAATTTGTGGTTCAGGAGGATCGTGGGGATTGCTTGTTGAGGCTCTTGGATCCTGGAGGTTCTGAAGTCCTGAATTGGGTGGAGAAAAAGGGATAAGCCCACGGTTTTGAGACCAGGGTCACGTGGACCTATCCCTTGACTAGAAGAATCACTCTGAAGGTCATTTTTTACTTGAACAAGAAGGAAAAGGCCTATGGAAACCAAATTATAAGGTTTAGTGAAAACCTATGAGCTGATCTAGCTATTGAACTTGAAGATCCTTAGACCGAGAGGTCAGTGGATCCTGGGAGTGAGAGGGGGTCTGCATTAAGTGCACATATACTTAGTGGAGTATAGAAGTTTGAATAATACCCATGCAAGGGGTGCACCAGGCCGACCCTTAGTCAAAGTGTTGAGGAAGTATCAAGGAAGACGAACGCAAGGACTACGTAGGGAGATTTTCAAAAATCTCTAAGTCTAAAGCCTTTCAGAAGTCCAGTGAACAAAAGGAGTGCGTAGGGAGATTTTTGAAAAATATCTAAGTCTGGAGCCTTTTCGAAGTCTAGAGGATGCAAGGAGTGCACTAGAGGTCCGAAGCACCTCAAGGAAAAAAAAAAAGCTTAGAAGAGATTGCGACCAAAATCCCTTGGAGGGAAGATTTTATTAGTTTGAAGGTCGAACATATGAGATCTGTTCAAGGGGGATCCAAAGCCTTTGTAGACCATCAAATATGGAGAAGTAGCAATGGGTTTAAACCATTGAATCCCTTCATACTTTGAGAGTTCGACAAGTTTTGTGTGTTGGGCGCAAAGAAGATGAAACTCCTAAAGTTCCGAAGACCGAAGTGGATCTGGATTATTGGTCAGAGAGGGACACATGGAAAGAATATCTTAACTCCGCTAGTTTAGAGTTCATAAGTCGTAAGGGGTTGTGCTGTGTAGACACCTGAAGTCCTGAAGCCCAGAATAGATCTGAGTTGTCCATCCACTAGGACGTGTGGACTTTCGATTGTGACCTTCGCGAGTTTGCCTGTTCGACACTCTGGGAGTGTAATGTGTTGGAGCGGGCAAAACCTCTGAAGCCCAGAATTATGAATTTTTTTCCAACCGTGTGTTATAGGATTAATCGGTAAATGCGTACATAAACAAATATCCCTAGATCCCACTGGAAACTAGAATAAAACAGAACAAAACATGAAACTTTCCCTAAGTTCTAATCATTGAGTTTACTAATTAACAAGAGATGGGCAACATACCTTTTAAATGTCGCTTCCTCTTTCCATTGTCATCCTAGCTCCACTTCAATGCTCTTTTAATATTGAGTCTACAAGGGAATACAAACCAACCAAAGTGAAAGCAACATAATGTAATCAACAAGAACTTATGTATCTGATCAAGTAATCATACAATAAAACAAGACTAGTTTTATGGGAAAGCAACATATTGTTGTATCATATTAAATGAAAGTGGAGATTACAACCACAATCCTTGATGTTGCAAGGTCCCCTTATGATGGCCCTTTTTTCCAACACACACACCTTTTCTCCAACCTTGAATGAAGAAAATCCCCAATAACGTGATGATCTGAAATGAGGCTCTCAAGCATGATCTAATGCAGAATTCTCCATACAATTCTTAGCCTATTCAATCTTATCCTTTTCACGCTTAGCCTTTTCATGCTTGGAATTTTCATTCTTATATTTTCCCATGAGAGGTCCCTCTTTATATAGTGTGAAAGAGAGATGGTTGAGGAGACTAGGATGATCCCACCAAATCAGAGAAGTGAGAAAGATCCAAACTGTTCAGAAGCCACCTCATCTTCTAGAAGATCTCCTTCTAGAACTTTCACAAAGTTTGACTTTTCCTTAGCTTTCGACATCGTCACACCCTAGGTATAGTGCATCCTGCGGTGATGTCACAACCCAGCTTTAGAGCAGGGAGCGATGACCAGTCATCGTCGCACCCTGTGTATAGTGCAGCCTGCGACGACCTTCCTTAATAGGGTTTTTGAGAAGAGAAAGCCAATCACTTTCCTCATGGAGAAAGAATCTTTTTATATTTTCATGGGAACATGAACACGTGTTGTCAATGGATCACTCGGGTGACCAAAATAATGTGTAAAAAAATTACCCCCAAAGTATGAAGCTGGAACTCGTGACAACCAAAATACTTTGTAGAATGTGTGTGTCAGAAACAAGGAGTGCACCGATCGAAAACCTGCAAACAATCAAGCCTCTGCATAATAATATACCAGTGTTCGATGTAGGCATTCCCATACTCATATTAAAAAATGTCAAGTGATTCATGGCCACTAAATATACATTGTGGATCCATGTCATTATGAATCGACATAGCCACCAAGAATACATCGTGGATCTATGCTCTAAAGAACTCAAACTCATACATAACCATGAGACATACAAAGTGGATATATGTGTCAATACAAATCATGAATACTTCGCGCAACCTGGATCAAAATGATAATATATAGGGTGTTCATTTCCTCCATCTTTAAGTATGAATCTAGCCATGTGATTACAAGTGTTGAATTCTAAGATGGTAGAAACCACTTGATTACCGGTCATTAATGAAAACCATTAACAAGTGTGAGGGAAATCACCATTGATGTCAATGACTCCCAAGGTACTCTAGTACAATCCAATGAATGTGAATAAATGAGTTGAAGTTGAACACTCAATTGAATCTCCCAATCAGGGGTCAATGATGTGAACCCACTGTTGAAAGCGAATAAACCTTCCATTGAGGCATGCAGGCTCTAAGGTACTAAATTATTTCTAAGTCTTATTCTCGGATAATGAGTTGAAGTCGATAGGAAAAGACTCGTCACAGGAGGGCATTGATGTATCCCCCATCAATGACATGAAATATGTAACAAATTTGAGGTAGATCAGAATATGAAGTGATTCGAAACTGACACAGGGAAGGCTGACATGGTAGAAGATTTATGACTGTAGATGATCGACTCGATAGAAGGCTTGTTAAGTTTAGAATTCTTTTGAACATATGAACGACATGAAAATGGTATTGGTAGCATTGAATCAAGGAGGACCCAACATATGAACATGCAGATGGTCAAATGAGAGACAAATGGATTTCCCAACCCGGATACAATGATGAAGGGGTGTGTCATGTTCAAGAGGGACTATTACTGCAACTAACACAGATACAGAGATACATTTCTTTCCCAATTCCCCCCCACCATTTTTAGTGAGTACCTCTTTATTTTTATGTAAGTTTGAGGAGGATAACATATGCTTGTCGATGTAAGCTCATCCTTTAGATGAGTCCCTCAAAGTATGTTTAAAGAACCCTAAGAAGGAGTGGTTCGATCCCATATGGGTCTTTCGATGTTTGTTTAATGAGTCCAAAGAAATAAAACTCATGGGTTTTTCATGTTTAGAGAGTCTAAAAAACACTTAAAGAGAACTCCACAAGGTCCTTTTTCGTAAGTCATTCTGATGAGATCGAAAAAGTGATAATCTACCACTCATCATATGTTTTTTTCAAATAATTTTACGAGCGTGATTAGAACAAGGTCGCTAGACAATCTTTTCATGTTTAGAGAGTTTGAAAAGAGATTAAAGGGAACTCCAGGGGGTTCTTTTTTCATATAACCTTTACAAGTCTGAAAAAGTGATAAAAGTATACTCGGTTACATTCTCATCGATTTACGAGCATGAGAAAGAACAAAGACTAAGCTCAGAGTTTTTCCTGAAAAACCCTAAAAGGATCTGTACATGCGACAAATGTATAAAAACAAACCAAAATACGTATCCTTGTTCCAATGTTTCACTCCTAGGCTTTTTATCTGCAAAATTCAACCACTTGCAAAGTCGTTAGGACTTTGGGGTTTAGATGAAATATATAAAATAATAAAAAACACAAACGCAAAAGTGAAAAAATCAATAAAAATGGGTAAAAACCTCTTTTCACTATTTCATTCAGTCATTTCACCCAAAACTTGTTCCAAACCCCCTATTTACCTTGATTTTCAACTGTGGATTATGGAGGGCACAACTAATCATTCGATGAACCGTCTCCACAAAACAGGTAATCTTCATTTTCTCCAACTTTCCATGGATTAAAATTTGTTTTGTATTGGTTAGAAATAGACTTTTGAGTTAATTTTTTGAGGGTACCTATGTGCGGAGGTCATCGCAGGTGCCCTATATCGGGCCCTGCGACAATATAGGATTGTCGCAGGCAACAATATAGCTGGCCGACAACAAATCCACACTGTGCATATGCCTTGGTTTGTGACGACTCTGCACTATGCAGATTCCCTGGCCTGCGACGTGTGCAACCCCAAAAGTTTTTAAATATGAAAAAGCCAATAAAAATTGTCCATGGAGGAAGATAATGATTCTAATATCTCTTTATGGTTCCATTGTAGGTTTTCCATGGTAAAAAATGTTGGAATGGCGTGAGAGAGAGCACGAAGAGGAAGACTACTTTGTCGAGAATGACCTAGGAACAGTAATGGCCCTCCGACAGTGTGGGTTACTGAAGTTATTTAAGATATAGGGTATGAGGGCCCATCTGAGATTACTCGAGTACCTAGTTCACATGTGGGTGCTCACATTCTTACAATAGATATTGAGGATATCTACTTCTTAACATGACTATCTCACTGTGGATCCCAAGTAACACTTACAGGTAGCAGAGGTGGTGGTGCAGCTATGAACCATTATATCAGTGAACATTGTGTGCCGGGTAATCAGAAACATAGTTGTAAAGTCTCTATAAGAGATGTCTGATACTTGCCTCTACGGACCATCCTCTATACCATCACATGCATGGCAGGGAGTGTAGCTCCCCATATGGCTCTTCTGAGCTATTTTCAGTATGTGTTGGAGTGTATGGAGCCCCGAGTTTTCAATTGGTGTGAAGGGGTTCTCAAGAGTATGAAAAAACAACTGACCAAGTGTAGGAGTGGTGAATTGAAACATTTTGGATACAGGTAGATTTTGGCATCCTTCTTCCTAGAGAGGGTCCCAATTTTTCGCTTACAGGTAGAGTGGGATCTACCTGCCCCACAGGATCCGAGAATGAAGAGGTGGGTTGACCTCATGGCACGACATGTAGTTGCTCCCATCGTTATATATAACAATGTCTTCTTCAACTGGTTGAGAACTCAAATGCTCATGGTCGATGACTACGCATATACCGGGCTAGAATTTCGAGTAGATCCAGACTTATCTCTTCTTGAGGGTTCCCAATGGGGAGACATAGGTAAGAAGGAAATTTTGTTTATATGATGTTTTTGTGATTTTTAAGGATATAAATTTTTTTTTATGTTGTTTATCCGATGACTAATCGAATGCTCTTTGATGATGCAAATGTAGGACTATACCGTCCTCCAGGTTCATCCCCTATCCATAGGCGAGGAGAGAGAGGTGATGTAGGAGGAGTAGTTGCTTCTTACATCGATACTATAGAACAAAACCTATAAGGCCTCATGATGAACATCCCAGATGCCTCTATCGATGATATCCCGAGGCATTACCAGCGCCACATAGTGGGCGTGTCTGCTTCCATCGGTTGACTACTATGTAGAGTAGTATGGGTAGTCATGTGTTATAGCGAGCAACATTATTGATGTTATATTGTACATGAAGCCATGTGCTTCACATTTTTTATATTTTGGTCTTCGGACAAAAACACTTTTTTATAAACTTTTATCGTTATATATATATGAGGCTTCTACCGGCTTACTTGTTGTATATACAAAATGTGATTGGATTTTATAAATGTCTCAAATGTTTGTCTAACACATAATTAGCCAATGCATCTGCTAATGTATTTAGACATCTAGGAATGTGTTGATATTCAATGTAATCAAAATGATGTTCCAAGAGGAGAATTCATAAATATACCCTTAACAAAGTAGGACTTTGGATAGAATAAACGTTACTCAAATGTAGGACTACTAACTGTGAATTAAGTCGTACAACAAGATGACATATTCCAATTGAAACAACGTCGATCAATAATTCGATGACAACTGTATTCCGCGATATTGTTAGTTGCATGACCAAGGAAACTACCATGTAGACTAATCAATTCATTTGTAGGTGCATAGATTTCTCAAGAAGTAGATGCTAAGTTTTGAGTACTGCGACTAGCGCCATCAGCGAAGCCAAGGTAGGGTAGAAAAGACACTGACATATGAAAACCAAGCACAACGCAATGTAAGAAACTGAAGGGTGAGACCAAACAATGAAAAAACACACAAAAGTATGATAGACTAAAGTACAAGCACTCATGCAAAAATGACTTAAGAATAATACTTATTTAAGTAAATCACATTTTTGGGTTTACTCAAATGGATTCCATCATAATCTACTAGCTCATAAGATCCCTTCTCCAACACTCTTTTAAAAATATAAGGACCTCGCCACATGGGATCAAATTTACTGGCCCATAGAAAATCACGATCTTGCTCATAAAGAAGAACTAAATCACTTGCAGAAAAAACATGTGGCTTGACATGCTTGTCGTATTGATCTTTAACACGTTTCTTCTGAGTTTCAATAACCAAGGTGGCATCATGATAGGTTTCATCTAATTTATTCAAGTACAACAAATGTTTCTCTTCATCATAGGTGTTAGGGAGAAGTTCAACGACTAGTTTCAAATATGGTATCTCACATTCAATTGGAAGAATAGCTTCGATACCATAAACTATTTGGAAAGGTGGAAATTTTGTGGCAGACTTAATGGATTTTCGATAGGCCCATAATTCTAAAAACAACATCGTGTGCCAATTCTTCTTATGAATTCCTACCATCCGTCGAAGCATAGTAGTAATTACTTTTTTGATTGCTTCAACTTGGCCATTGGCCTGTGTATAATAGGGGGTTGAGTTTTCATGGCGAAGACCCAACTTTTCAGTAAGTTCAGACATCATAAAATTTCAAAATTGACTACCATGATCAATAACGATGGCTTGAGGGACACCAAATCTAGTAATGATATGACTGAATATGAATAGTGCTACAGTTCTCCAAGTGTTATCAAATGTAGGCAT
Source organism: Picea engelmannii (assembly GCA_009831015.1). Taxonomy (NCBI): domain Eukaryota; kingdom Viridiplantae; phylum Streptophyta; class Pinopsida; order Pinales; family Pinaceae; genus Picea; species Picea engelmannii. The sequence continues at coordinate 31,950 of ML815663.1, forward strand.
CACCTTGGTCCATTTAGTGAAATAATCCATAGCTACAATAATGTATCCATTCCCCTCGCCCGAGTGAGGGTTACATGTCATGAATTCAATGCCCCATTTATTGAACAGACCAACAAAAACTACAGGGTGAAGAGGAGTAGGGTGAGATCTGATCTTATGATTATAAGTTTGAAAAATGTGGCATTTATGTAAATGTGTTGAACCTGTACAGAATAGATATAGTTAAACAATAATAAACACATTTGCAGAGAGAATTGAAAAGGAAGAAGAAGGAGAGAAAGAATGAAATAATTCTCATTAACCGTTATGAATAATGAATAATTTACACATGATATACTCTGTATAAATCAATGAGTTCGACTTGAGGTGAACCAAGTCACCATAGTGGTGGTATAGAGTGATCTAGACACACACCAACAGTTACGGGAGTGGACTGTAACCTATTCTAGTTTCTCAGGCAGTTATGGGAGTGAACTGCCACCTAGTTGAGTTAACTAGTCAACTAGTCTTCAGTTAGCTGACTGAACAGTGAGTAGTGAGGAGATAACTCAGGGAATCAAGGCTAATGTGCCACTTTGGTGATGATCCCAAGTCAAGGTCAAATTAGCATGGTGATGATCCCAATGCAACATCTAAACTCAACTCAACTAGTCAAACTGAAGTGTAAATTGAAAGAGAATATTCTCCAGGTGGAATATTCTCCCATAAAATATAGGAGACTGGATAATGACTAATTATGACTAATAAAAAAATAAAAACCTTAGGAAAAATAAATCCTAGGTGTGTCTGAAGTAACTCTAACACCCCCCCTGAACATCACTATGGTGAAAATATAGATTGGGTCCCCGAAACAAGGCCATGTTAGGTACCCAAGTACAAAAAATACACTGAAAATAAAGTGAGGAAAGAGGGAAAACCTCATGGGAAAACCCCCCGTCAAGGTACAATGTATGTAAAAATAAGAAATACAGTTGCTAGGCAACTGTGTCCTTCACTCCAAGACGACCTCGTAGAGAATGGAATTTCTTCTCAGTGAAGGTCTTGGTGAAAATGTCTGTCGTTTGTTCTGCTGAAGGACAGAACTATAAGTCGATGATCCCCTTGTTTACTAAGTCCCAGATGTAGTGCATGTGGATATCGATGTGCTTCGTCTGCTTCCTCTGAAATGGATCTCTACAGAACTTCAGAGTGCTTTGGTTGTCACACCAAATGACAATCGACCGATGAAACTGAATGCCCAACTCAGTGAAAAAATGTTGTAGCCACATAGCCTGAATGTTTATGTTAACTACCCCTTTGTACTCTGCCTTGGCTGAAGAGAGAGCAATGAAATTTTTTTTCTTGCTTGACCAACAGATAGGCCCGGAACCAAGATTGAGTGAGTAACCAGATGTGGACTTGCAATCAATGCTATCGCCAACCCAGTTGGAATCAGTAAAACCAATGAGATATAATGTATATTCTACTGCATAATGAATCCCAAAGGTGATGGTGCCCTGTACATATCGAAGGATACACTTTGCAACTTTCCAATGTAGCTCATGTGGCTCCTGCATGAACCTGGAAACTGCGCCAACCACATATGAGAGGTCTGTTCTAGAGTGTGTAAGATAAAACAAGATCCCCACTAGCTTTCTGTACAGTGTGTTGTCAACCAATGGAGTCTCCCCACCATCCTCCGGTTTGATTCCCGATAGGAAAGGAGTCGGAGTAGATTTGCAGTTTGTCATGTGAAATCTCTCAAGGAGATCTCGTGCATACTTGGATTGAGACAGTTTGATGCCTGATGCATCCTGACTAATCTCAAGTCCAAGGAAAAAGTGTAGCAAACCCATGTCCATCATCAAAAACCTGTCATGAAGAATCCTCTTGACTGCAACAATCATTGAATTTGAGCAACCAGTGATCAACAAATCATCAACATACATAACTAAAAGTAGAAGTGAATCAACCATCCTGAGCATGTATACATTTGGGTTTGATTTACAATGTACAAATTTCTGTGACAATAGGTAGGAGTCCATCTTGGAATACCATGCTCCCGGAGCCTGCTTGAGGCCATAAAGTGACTTCTTCAGTCGACAGACCAAAGATGATTCCTACATTGGTGATGATCCCAATGCAACATCTAAACTCAACTCAACTAGTCAAATTAAAGTGTCAACTGAAAGAGAATATTCTCCAGGTGGAATATTCTCCCCTAAAATATAGGAGACTGGATAATGACTAATTATGACTAATAAAAAAATAAAAACCTTAGGAAAAAGAAATCCTAGGTGTGTGTGAAGTAACTCCAAAAATTTCTGGACGACAGTAATGCAATCCTTAAATAGTGAAGGCTAGAAATAACTAGCTCGTAAGATCTTTTGGGAAGTGGCATACCTAGACATATGACCTCCACATGCTCGAGAGTGATAGTCATTCAAAGCTTTCTCAGCTTCATTGTAGGTAAGGCATCGTCGAAAAATGGAGTCAATACCACGGTGGTAAAGAGTATTACTGAGGATGATGTATTGACGAGTTTGATACCGTATACGATGATGATCCGTACTAGAAAGGTCGGGCCAGAAAGTTTGATTCTGGAGATAAATGATTATATATTCGTACCATACGTCATCATAAATAATCAGAAAAAGGGATTCGACATGTAAGGAATCCTCTACCACATTTTCTGTCTCAGTGGAGGGAAGTTCACATATCAATTTGGCAAAAATCAAAGATTTCTTTGACTTAGCGCGTTCAAATTCTAAGTCAAACTCCTAGAGAATAAAAATCCATTTGGAGCTCTTTCCCCCCAACAATTGTCGAGTAAGGATGTGTTGCATGGGGTTGCAATAAAAAATAATAGTGGTCTTACGTAACAAGATATAGTGATGAAATCGTCGAACAAATTGAACAGCTACCAAAGCCAGTTTCTCCACATGTAAGTATTTGGTTTCGGTATTCGTGAGACTCCTACTCGAATAGTGTATCACATGTTCATCGTGCGAATCATCCTCATGGAATAAGACCATGGAAATGGTAGAGTCCGAAGCAGCTAAGTAGAGGAGGTAATCTCAACTATAGTCAGGTGGAAATAGTAGTGGTGTATGGGTTAAAGAGAGTTTCAAAGATTCAAAGGCTTTGGTTGCAGTGTTGTCCCATATAAAGTTGTAACCTTTCTTGAGTAGCCGAGTGAATCCTTTCATTAATTCAACATAGTTGGGGATGAATTTTTGTAAAAATTTTGCCTTCCCTTGCAAACTTTGGATATGGTGGAGTGTGGAAGGAGGAGGTAGATTAAGAATCGCCTCAACCTTCAAAGGGTCTACTCAAATCCTATGTATAGACACAATAAAACTGAGAAGTCGGTCGAACTCCACACAATTTTTTTTTTGTGTGGGTTCAAACGTATACGATAATATCGACAACGTAGGAAAATGGCTTGTAAATGTGCCGGGTGATCTTGACGACAGATGGAATGCACCGGTAGATCGTCAATATAGGGTTGTACGATGTGCTTTGTATCATGGAAAGAGTAATACATAGCACGTTGAAAGTTCACACCAACATTCTTTAGACCGAAAGGTAATTTCAAGTACGCAAAGGTTCCCCAAGGGAAAATAAAAGCAGTCTTGTGTTGATCCGCTGGTAAAATATTAATTTGATTATAGCCAGAGAAACCGTCCATCAGGGAGAATATTTCTCTTCTGTCACAGTATTCAACGATATGGTCAATGAAAGGGGTTGGATAATTGTCCTTATGACAAGCTTTATTCATATCCCTATAATCTACACAAACATGGATGGTACCTTTATTCTTATTTACCAGAACAATATTGGATACCCAATTGGTCAAAGACATAGGATAGACAAAGATGACTTTAAGAAGTTTCTCTAATTCAATATTGATAGCAGTGGCTTTATGTGGATGTACTAGGCGAAATCTCTGTTGTAATGGTTTAGTGTCCAAACAAGTCTTAATCTCATGCAAAACAATACCAGGATCGATACCTGAAATTTCTTCATAACTCCAGGTGAAAACATCATGAAATTCTTGAAAAAGGGCTTTATAAGTGTGGACTTCATCAGTAGAACATGAGGCCCTGATATGAACATTATCCATGACTCCAGGTTTAATCGATATGTCTAGAGGGATGGTAGTTTAAATGTTACTCAAGTTCCCTTCATACAAGTCATCGTGTGTTGACTCAGGAATGAAAGAAATAACAACAACGGGCGACATAGTCGAAATTAGTTGGGAGCTCTCTATGGTGTCATGTTCTAGGAAGAGAATGGAACGATGATGCCCATCATCCCATGGAGTGTCTTCCATAGAAATGACTGACATGATCATCTCATTAGTAGGAAAGATCACATGAAATAGATCAGGATATGTATCACAGAGAGAAGGAGGGGAGGGGGTGTCGATTGAATAGCTTGATAAGCGGATTCAACCGGACTTAAGGGAATTTGGTTGTTGTAATGAGGATTATCACCAGGTCTAGGTACTATCCATGGGTCATATGATGCAGGGGTTTCATGAGTAGTGGTGGAAATCATGTTAATCGAGGCAACACAAGGAGGAGAAATATCAGGTGGTGGGATTGGGAATGTACCCATCAAAGTTGAATATTTCAAAATACCCACGCCGAAATTCTCGTAACCGAGAGCTATCTTCGAGATAAAGGGTATGTTTCCAATACACGAATCAACATTAAAGAAGGCCAATTGGTCAACAATGATGACCTTTCCTTGGTGCGGGAAACGTAACACACAGAAAAGGGTAGACACAACTACACACATGGAATCAATCTAGCTATGGCTAAGTAAAAGGTTTTAATCAAGAGGTGCATCGAAGATCTCAACCTCTACATTGACCGATTTACCTTCCAATGTAATAGACAGTGAGGGAATAATAGCGTAAGGTTTGAAACCTATACCATTGAAGGCGTTAAGGGTATTGTGTGACTCAATAAGGGTAGGAGAGACAATAGCTTTCCAACAAGAAATGAACATGACGCAAGTCGAGGCTCCTTCATCAATAACGGTTCTATAGATATTCTTGTTTTCAATGACAACTTGGATCTGAAATGCTAACTGAGGAGGGAGACTTGGAACATGATATTCCAGGTCAAAGATTATTAAATTAGTATCTGTGGGGTTAATTCCACCAATGGATTTTAATAGCATCTTCCGTTGAGTGGGACAACTTTGAAGGACTTTGAGATATAACATCGCAGAGGGTGCTTGCACAAGGTCTTCGACAATACTTTAGTTTTGCGCAGCATGTGCGTGAGGGTTAAATGAAAACTTTCGAAAAATGCCCTTCAGAGGAGGGAGAAGAACTGTATCTAGAGCCAGTATTTCGAGATGAAGAGGATCATTTGGAGGTGAAGAGTAGGGAGGAGTTTGAACCAATAAAGGTGGTAAATCATCAACTTTATCCTTCGACAGAGAATAATCTCTGGCCCGAGTTGCGACTGAAACTTTGTTCTTTTTAGAGTCATCAGTAAACATAAGGACATAGGATGTGGTAGAAAGAGAAGATTGGTCATGAATGACCAATTGGGACTGCTACTGAGAAGGGAAAGGTTGTGACAAAATGATGGGTGTAGGAGGCTTCCCTATCCCTTGGAGGAACTTAGTAACCTCAGCGCATCATGGACAATCTTTCGTGTAATGATCATCACCACAAATGAGGCAAGGATATCAAGGTTTACGTTTATCCTTATCATCAACAGGTTGCATTTTGGGATTTTCAGTTTGTTGATTATTAGTTTTATCTTCCTTATTCTTACCCTTCCCTTTATTTTTGTTTTGATTTTTCCCAGTAGGTGGGGATTGGAAAAAATTAACTTCGACATGCTTATCGGAGGAAGGAGTAGGAGAAGAAGTATTTTGTACATTAGAATTATTAGATTTAGGATTTGTGTGACTAGCTTGTGGAGACTGAGTCTCGGCATGGAAGGTACCGATCACACCATCAACAACATGAGAATTTATTGGATGTGTCGGGGTAGGATTCATGGAAGGATGAGGAGCATCATGGATTAAGTCATAAAGTGTTCCCATTTGCGAATAAACGAGATCTAGATACTGAACACGACTAATCGCTTGCTCTTTAATGACAACACCACCCATGGAAACATCACGAGAAATACGACCAATGAGTGATTTGGTAAACCACTCAACCAACAGTTGATCAAGAAGGGGAACTTTGATTAACCGTATTCTCCTCCTCCACTCATGAATGTGATCAGAAATATGAGTGGAAGAAGATTTCTTAAAAGAACTCAAAATCTCAGTTCCTGTCTCATAACAAATAGGCAATTGATAATGCGTTAGAAAATCCATGGCTAGGGTGTTAAAGTCATTAAAGAAACCTCGTGGTAACTCAATGTACCACTTTGCTTCCAAACCTGTGGGAGTTGGAAAAGTCGCAATCTAATGGAGTCGTCCATCAATGAGTTGGATGAACACAAAATATGGAAAGACATAACATGATTATACGGGTCCTCTCCCGATCGACCATCAAACTTAGGAATGTTAGACAATATTTTGGCTGGGATGAAAGGTCAACAAGGAGAGTGTAAAATAGGATCATTCAAGATCCTATACAAATCCAGTAAATCCAAGGTGGCCAGAAAAGGAAACTGTCTGTTCACTTGTGGGAACTGGTAGTTTTGGGGAGGGAGTCCCGTAGGTGTACCAATAGGACTGTAAGCAGTCTGTAAATAATTAGACAGTCCTGACAGATTCAGTTGTGGAGGGTTTTGGGGAAAATAGCCAACAGGGTTGGGTTGATTAGGTACATTCCCTTGGAAATGAACGTTATATTGAAAATTCATACCCCAAGTAGGATTCATAGAACCTGGGTACGGTTGACCGAAATCGGGAGGAACAAAGGAATTAACTTGAGGATGTTTCCCTCCAACTAGTTGTTGGTTCCCTTGGAAAGAAAGATTCCAAGGTTGAGATGGTAACACGTGTACGTTTTTTCCATAAACTGGGTTATGGACCCCAACTTGAGGTTGCACCCTAAGTTGAGGTTGTTCCCCAATCTGAGGTTTCCCACCAACTTGGGTTTGGCCTCCAATAGGAATCTGAAAACCAAAAGTGACAGAAATATTAGTGCCTCCAACTGGATTGAAGCCACTAGGGACGTAGGGACGTAAGGCCCTCCAGAGAGAACCTGGGTAGGTGTAGGAACAAATTGACTGGAAGCATTATACCCAAGAGGAATAAATTTTTTTGACCCTCTAGATGGATTCTAAGTAGGAATAGCAATGGAAGTGTTCAAAGCGTTACACCCAGAGGGAAGCGAAGGATTTTTTCTAAGCGAAAGTGGCGCTCCAATAAGAGCTTGAGTGATAACCACATTTTCGGTAGAAATAGTCATAGCATGTGGGACCATAGTAGAATGGGCCATCTGGAGAGGTAGAATTGACTGATAACCAACCAACAATTGGTTTGATACTGTGGTGACACTATTGGTTGTACCAGTAAAGTGGTCTAAAGGTATCGTATAGGTAACATATGTCTCTGACACTTGTGATGCCATATGTTGGTCGGGACTTGACCCTAGGTTGCCATAAATATCGCATATTGTCAACAGGTTCTGCGTTAGGTCCAGTAGGTACTCTAGTTTTGTCAACAATAACAAGTTCTCCTGATGAATTCATTTGGAGAAAACGCGTGTCTTGTCTAATAATCAATAAAGGATTTGGGGGAAGTCTAAATGCCTCTAAAGAATCCAAAACAATTCGGAATCCCTCTATAGAGTGTGAACTTCCAACTTGTAAAGCTACTTTGTTATTGGGAGCTCCCTCAGGAGAGCCTTCTAGTGAATTGGGAAACAAAGGAAGGTAACCTTCCAGATCTTCCGGATGTAATCCTTGCATCCTACGTGAACGACAAAGGTTGATGTTGGCCGAACCAAATAAAGAACGAAAAAATTCTATGACCAACTAAGGAAACAAACAACAATCACTAATAAAATCTAGAAATCAAACCAAGCAAACAAACCTTCTTATTTCAAAGTCACTAGTTGGTGATGAAATCCAACGTTGTGAATTCAAGACAAGAAGGGGATAGGATAAAGTGGGTGGAAAAGTTACGTTGATGACCTGCTTAACGGAATTACACCCCGGTGCAAGCTCCCACACATAATCATGGGTATACCCTCCAAGGAGCCCGAGTGAGTTTGGCCAACGTCGATTCCAGGTACTGTGAAGACTTTCCCCTCCACAGTCACCTCGTGTAAGACCCTAAAGAGATATGATACTAAGGTTACCAACTACAACAATGATGTCTGGGGAAACAATCGATAGTCTAATCCAAACACAAAGGCAGGGTATCTAGCCCTAAATCAACTCGAAAGGCTCCCACACATAATCATGGGTATACCTTCAAGTGACCCCCAATAATACGCGCAATCTCCACACCAAGACCAACAAAGCAGGGTGAGTAACTCTTCCAGTCTTAATGCAACCTCAGGTTTGACCCTTATGTGAGAAGGGCTTCCCAGGACAAAATGTAGCAATTGGATTTGAAATCTCCCTATCACAAGATACTACTATGTTTTTTGATGCTTTGGAGAGTGTGCCTTACAACCTATTCCAAAGAGCTATCCTAGCTAATGTTGGTGAAGAGAATTTCTAGAAAATAAAAGTTATTAATAAATTTTAAATTACATTGTATTTTAAAAGTTGTTGTTTACTCAAAAGGGATATGGAGATGAAACTGATGGAGTTGTGACCTTGACCCAATAAAATGCAAGAAGAGATGAATGTGCAATATTTCAATTCAATTAACTCTAATTACAGTAGGGAGAAGGTATTTTTATCTAAAGTACAAATGCTACGAAATACTATTTCTCATTTCTTGAATGAACACAATTCCAAATAATCAAAGACTATAAAAATTTCCAATGTTCTCTAAAAATTTTTTTGAATGCAATAATTTTCTTATGAAATATTACTAAAAAGAATAAATGATTTCAGTTCTTCCTTTCCCAAATCAAATCGGAGATATAATGACGAAAGGAAAGAACAATCCAAGAAAATCAACACATTCAACACAATTCCCAAATCAAACTCATAATGTAGACAAAAATGAAATGATTGAAATTTTTTTTGTCAAATGCAAACAAAAAATGTTTCTCAGTCAACAAACAACCTGGAAATCAAAATAAATCCAAAACCGCAAGTAAATAAGATACCCTTTGTCAACAAGCACTTAGATCAAGATGCAGATATTATACCCTTGTGGCAAGAATAAAAAAAGCAAAAACTTGCAAAATTTATAAAGAAAGACTTTCAATCACTGAAAACCAATCAACCACAAGATTTAAACTCACAAATCAATCAAAGACTAGTATCAGAAGTCCCCCGCAGGAAACTAAGTAAAAACTGGGCGGAAAAATAAAAAATGACTCACTCCAACAAATCCTACAGGAGTCGTCACAGGCTGACAGTAGGGAACAGTGCGACGAGGAAAGTTCATCGTAGGCTACTAGTAGGACATAGTGCGATGACATCACACTGGATTGCACAAGAAGGATGCGACTTCAGAGGGTCATCACAGGATGATTGTATAGTACAGTGGGATGATCTCTGTAATTGAGGAAAAATTGGGAGAAAGGCAAAAAATCTAACTGGACTTTCAGACCCAGGGAGTCCAGATGGATCACCCACAAACTCAAAGAATTAATTCAATAAAAAAAGGCAGGCTAAAATCAAATGGAAAGAAAAAATCCAAAAAGAGAGTCGTATCTGCAGTATGGTCGCCATTTTTTTTATAGGATTAATCGGTAAATGCGGACATAAACAGATCTCCCTAGATCCCACTGGAAACTAAAACAAAACATCACAGAACATGAAACTTTCCCTAAGTTCTAATCATTGAGTTTACTAATTAAGAAGAGATGGGAAACATACCTTTTAAATGTCGCTTCCTCTTTCCATTGCCGTCCTATCTCCACTTCAATTCTCTTGTGATATTGAGTTTGCAAGGGAACACAAACCAACCAAAGTGAAAGCAACACAATGTACTCAACAAGAACTTATGCATGTGATCAAGGAATCATACAATAAAACAAGACTAGTTTTATGGGAAAGAAACATATTGCTCTATCATATTAAATGAAAGTGGACATTACAACCAAATCCTTGATGTCGCAGGGTCCCCTTCCGATGTCCCTTTGATCCAACACACATAACTTTGCTCCAACCTTGAATGAAGAATATCCCCAATAACTTGATGAACTGAAATCAGGCTCTCAAGCATGATCTAATGCAGAATTCTCCATACAATTCTTGTCCTATTCAATCTTATCCTTTTCATGCTTTATCCTTTTCATGCTTAGTCTTTTCATGCTTGGCCTTTTCATGCTTAGCCTTTTCAACGAGAGGTTCCTCTTTAGATAGTGTGAAAGAGAGATGGTTGAGGAGACTAGGATGATCCCACCAAATCAAAGAAGTGAGTAAGATCCAAATCGTTTGGAAGCCACCTCATCTTCTAGAAATTGTGTGAAGTTTAACTTTTCCTTATCTTTCGACATCGTTGCACCCTAGGTATAGTGCAACCTGCAACGATGTCACAGCCCAACTTTAGAGCAAGGAGAAATTATTAGGCATCGTCGCACCCTGTGTATAGTGTATCCTGCGATGACCTTCCTTAATAGGGTTTTTGAGAAGAGAAAGACAATCACTTTCCTCATGGAGAAAGACTCTTTTTATATTTTCATGGGAACATGAACACATGTTGTCAATGGATCTCTGGGGTGACCAAAATAATGTGTAACACCGTGATATTACGACTAGCATTATGGACCGTTGATCCCCTCCTCTATTCAGTGATCCGTGAATTTGGTGTTTGGGAGGAACGTCACATGTTGTTGTTGGAGCTCTCAAAGCCCGGAGCTCTGAAGTCCCTAATTTTTCTAAAAAAGGGAATTTTGGCCCAAAGTCACGTGGAGGACTCTGTTGGTGAATTAGAACCCTCACGACTTTGAATTTTCGTGTGGGAAAAAGGAAAAGGACCTGTGAATAATATTTTTGAGGGCTCAATAGGGTCCTGAGAGATGATTCATCTCCTGAATTCGAAACGATCGTTAGACCAGGAGGTAACGCAGGCCCTGGGACTAATGGGGTTTTGCATCAAGTGGTATCAGAGCCTGAATTAAGCTCTGTGTGAAATAAAAATTGGAACCATGCCACTGAGAAGACACAAAGATAGACCTGTAGCAAATACAACTATGGAAGAAGAGATGAGACGACTTCTTGCAAGATTTGACTCCATGGAAACAACACAGAGAAGATTACCTGATACTGGTGACTTCAGTGAGGCTGAGAGTGAAGATGTTTAAGTAGAAGGATTTGCAGAAGAACAAGTAGAAGAAGAGCGACTGCTGAGATCTGTTGTTAAAATGGGAGCTAGAGAAAAAATGGAAGTCTGAATCTATGAAGGCAATTTGGATGTGGAAGAATTGATCAATTGGATAAGTAATTTGGATAAGTACTTTGATTATGAGGAGATTGATGATGAAAACAAGGAAAAACATGTTGTGACCAGATTGAAGGGACACACAGTTCTATGGTGGGACGAATTGCAAGATGTTAGAAGATGCAAAGGTAATTTGAATATTAAGAGTTGGGATAGAACGATAGCTAAGTTAAAAGCTAAATACATACCCAATTATTATCAGATAAATCTATTCAGAAAATTGCATAATTTGAGACAGAAGGTTTTTTCGGTAAAGGAGTACACCGAAGAGTTCTACAAACTGAACATAAGAGAAAGACATAGGGAGAGCGATGAGGAAAAATTTGCCAGGTATATTAATGGCTTGAGATATGATATTCAATATGATATCAACATGATGACAATGAAGACAATGGAGGATGCTTATCAGGTATCCCTGAAGGCAGAGGAAAAGTTGACCAAAAAACAAATTCATCGGAACAGAGGAAAGAATCCTAATTGAGGAAGAGGAATTGTCTGAGATAAATTCCAAAAGCCCAGAGTAGAAGCTGGAAAGTACCACAGTTAGGCAGAAAGAGGGGTAAGTTCCATAGGAATACAGTATGGTGGAAGAAGTTCTTTTCCTAGAGGAAGAGGAAGAGGCATAGGTGGAGAAGTGAAATGTTATTCTTGTGGAAAGACATGGCATATGTCTTGGGAATGTCCCGAGAAGAAGAAAGAAGGAGGCAAAGAAAATCACATTTCTGAAGTGCAAAAGAGGAATGTGGAAGCATAAATGAAGGCAGAAGCAACAGAGGAAGGATGATCCCTCATGATGAGGAAAGTTCTCATAAAACCAGAGAAAGAAGCAAGAGAACCCGTTCAGAGAAACAATTTGTTCAGAACTGCTTGCAATACCAGAGACATGGTATGAAAGGTGATTATAGATAGTGGGAGTACTGATAATATGGTATCCACAAATATGGTGGAAAAATTGGAGCTGGAGACAACTGCACATCGAAACGCGTACAAGGTATCGTGGTTGCAAAAAGGACACCAAGTAATGGTAAGTGGACAATGCAAAGTTGAATATAAAATAGGTGGTTATAGAGATGAAATTATGTGTGATGTTATACCCATGGAAATTGTTGGCCTTTGGTCATGGAAGAAAGTGAATATCAAGGAAGAAAAGGCAAAAAGATAAATGCGTGGAAGACACAACAACTGTTACTGGGTCAAAGTGAGAAAAAGAGCAGAAAAGACGAAGTGAAGCCCACGAAAGAAAGGCGTTGGACGAGGAGATCAAGGATGACAATTCAAAAAGGAAGAAGGATTGTGGACAACTCAGCAAGAAGAAAAAACCATTATTAGATGCTTTGGAGAACCACACGAGAAGGAAGGAAAGACAGGCTGGCGAATCTCTAAAAACGTGGGTCAAGTTGACCTAGGGTTTTAGACACCTAGGGTTTTGGTATCTAGGGTTTTGACACCTAGGTTTCGGCCTAAGGATGTCGGTGAGCTATTGTAATGTATAAATAAAGGTCAAGAGGACCTAGGTTGGGTTGTTGTCATTGTTTCTAGTATTGATCTAGTTGTATTGTTGATGTGAGTGATTGTTATCATATGAGAGAGAAGTGATGAGTGAAGAGCCTTATGGTATTGTAAGATCTTCAACTAGGTGCGAAGATCGACCCTGCTGCTGGGTGTGCAAGGAGGGGAGAGATAGAGAGAAGAGATAATATATGTTGGTTAAGAGTGCAAATTAGAACTATATGCTTTCATCTTAATATATCATAAACCACAGTTCTGTGGAGGTAGCCCTAGAGAGAGGGTGAACCACATATATATGTCTTGTGTGTGTGATTGATGCTATGTTATTTTTCCTTGATATATTGTTATTGCATTATATGTATGGAATAGATCTAAGTTGATAAGTGATATATGCATGCTGTAATGTTCTAGTATCAGATCCACTTGATATTTCTCTTGGTTGTAGACATTTCTGTCCTGCAACCCCCCCATAGTTGCTTTGGGTGAGACTGCATCTGTTTCGCAGGTGTAGCCTAAGGGGCCAATAGTTAGGGCTTGTTGGTGTGATCTTGGAGCTGAACCCTAGGTCTACCCCTCTGCCAACAAAAAATTGTCATGTTTTTTTGGGAAGACTGTTGAAATATGACATGAATGTCATACATGACGGGAGAAAAAATACCTATACCCTTGAGAAGAATGGGTGTAAGCATATGTTGTTTCCAATAGAAGAAAAATGAATCAAGGAAGAAGCTAGTCTTAGAATATTTCTCATGAGTGGGAAGGAAATCTTGAAATAAGTCAAGAAGGAACAAGAAATGCAATTTGTTGTCATAAGAAAGCCACGAGTCATCCTTATGAACACTTATATGGATAATTTTCCTGTAGAAATCCAAGATTTGTTGGATGAGCTTATTGATATTGTGGTAGATGAGTTACCTCACTCTTTACCTCTCGTAAGGAGTATCAGTAATCATATCAACCTTATTCCATGAGCAAGTTTTCCAAACAAAGAAGCATACAAGTTGACACCTCAAGAGAATGAAGAGGTCAAGAATCAAGTCCAAGAATTGTTGGATAAAGGTTTGGTCAGGGAAAGTTTGAGTCCATGTGCAATACCAACTGTGTTGAGTCCAAAGAAAGATGGAGGATGGAGAGTGTGCACAGATTCAAGAGCTATCAACAAGATAACCATCATGTATAGATTTCCTTTACCCAGAATGGATGATTTGATGGATTGCTTGAGTGGAGAAAATGATTTTTCCAAGAAAGACTTGAAGAGTGGCTATCACCAGATAAGGATGAGAGAAGGAGATGAATGGAAGACAACATTCAAAATGAATGAAGGATTGTATGAGTGGTTAGTTATGCCATTTGGCTTAACCAATGCCCCAAGTACATTTATGAGGTTGATGAATGAAGTACATAAATATTTTATTGATAAGTTTGTGATTGTGTATTTGGATGATATTCTAGTTTTCAGTAAGATTGAAGAGGAGCATTTGAGGCACTTAAATATGGTGTTGAGGAGATTGCAACAAGAGAAGTTGTTGGTGAATCTAAAAAAATGTTCTTTCATGAAGACAAAAAATATGGGGTTTGTGATCTCTTAGAATGAGTTGAAGATGGATCCAAAGAAGGTGAGGGCAATTAGAAAATGGCCTTCTCCAAGGAGCGTGTTTGAGGTAAAAAGTTTTCATGGGTTGGCGATTTTTTACAGGAAATTCATCAAGAATTTCAGCAGTATTTGTGCACCCATACTAGAAACCATAAATAAAGAACACAGATATTTTAATTGGATAGAGGAAGCTAAGAAAGTATTTAGGGTGTTGAAAGAGAAGATAACGGAACAAACAATTTTGGTTCTTCTAGATTTTAAGAAGATGTTTCAAGTTAAATGTGATGCCAGTGGAGTATCCATTGGCGCAGTTTTAAGTCAGGACAATAATCCTGTCACTTATTTAAGTGAGAAACTGAATGATGTCAAGAGAAAGTATTCCACATATGATATTGAATTTTATGTTGTGATTCAAGCCTTGAAGAAATGGAGAAATTATCTTATCTCGAAGGAGTTTATTTTGTATTCAGACAACCAAGATTTACAATTTATAACCAAACAAAAGAAGTTGAATCAGAGACATGCCAAATGGGTAGAATTCATGCAAAATTTTACTTTTGTTATCAAGCATATTAGTGGTAGTCCTAACAAAGTTGCAAATGATTTGAGCAGTAGATTTTTTATTTTGCAGGAATTTCAAGTGGAGACCTTGGGATTTGAACACCTGAAGGAGATGTACCAAGAATATTTGGATTTTAAAGAAGCTTATGAAGATTGTGAGAACCCTTTGCTAAGGGAAAAAAACCAGTGGATGGAGTATCTGATCCAAGATGGCTTGTTGTTCAAGGGGATTTAGTTGTGTATCCTTAAATGATTGATGAGAGACAATATGTTGAAGGAAAAGCATAGTGGAGGATTTGATGGAAATTTCGGCCATGATTAAACTTATGCAAAGCTAAATTCTTCATACCATTGTCCATGTATGATATCTGATGTGAAGATATTCGTGGATAGATGCAGAATCTGCCAGTATGCAAAAGGAAAACAACAAAACTCATGATTATATAATCCATTACCTATTCTAGACAGGTCGTGGGATGTTATTAGCATGGATTTTGTTCTGGGATTTCCAAGAACCCAGAAAGGGAGTGATTCCATATTTGTGGTGGTTGATAGATTTTCGAATATTGCACATTTCATACCATGTCACAAAACCAATGATGCTAATCATATAGAAAGTTTGTTTTTCAAGGAGATCATGAGATTACATGGGTTTCCTAGAAGTATAGTCTCAAACAAAGATACCAAATTCGTGGGACACTTTTGGAGGAATTTGTGTAAGAAGCTAGGGACAAATTTATCTTTTAGTTCAGGATACCATCCTCAAACATATGGACATACTGAGGTGGTAAATCGAATCTTAGGGAATTTGTTGAGGATTTTAGTCACTGAACATCACATTCAGTGGGATCAAATTCTGCCTAAAGTAGAGTTTGCATAAAATGACTCACCAAACAAGAGTACTGGTAAAAGACTAATCCATATAGTATATAGAATCCATCCAAGAGGACTCTCAGAGTTGAGGAGTTTGGGACAAGATGAGTTCTGAAGTGCAGAAGAAAAATACTTTGCTGTAGAGATGTAGAAGTTGCATGATCAGATTAAGAGATAGCTACAAGAAAGAAGCCAGAAGTACAAAAGATGAATAGACCAGAAAATAAGGGAGGTTCATTTCGAAGTGGGAGATAAAGTCTTAACACACCTGAGGTAGGAAATATTTCCAAAATGAACATATAACAATTTGAAGATGAAGAATATAGGACCATGTAAAATCCTCATAAATTTTTCTGCAAATGCTTATGAGATTGAATTTCCAGAGGTCATTGGAATATCATTGATATTCAATGTAGAAAACGTGTACCCTTACATGATGGATGATACAAGAGGAAGAAATGGTCAGGAGGTGATTCAGTGGAAGCAACATATGCTCACAACAGAGAAGCTATAGATGGAGAGGATTTTAGACCAGAGGATTACTAAGAAGACTAGGAGTAAAGTTTATTTTGAATATCTGGTTAAGTGGAAAGATCATCCATAAGAGGATGCTAGTTGGATAACTGAACCTGATATCCAGAAGCGTAGAGAGACAGTGCAAGAACTCATGGACAAGAGTCCATGAATATTTTTTCCTAAGGAGTATGATGCAGGAGCATCGCCATCAACATTCAAATAAGACAAGTGGAGGACAACTCAACATTCAACGTGCGTTTTTAAAATTGGTTTCGAACCCAAGGAGGGCACATCAACTTAAATTTTCGAAAGCATTGTAAATAAAGACCTTTTTAAATGTTTTGACACTGAAATCATTGTAAACAATCTAGGATATTTTATTTTCTTTAATGCAAGATAGGATTGTACAGATATTGAGAATCAACTCGTATCTGAGTGTAATTTCCATTTATTGTAATAAGGCTAGGTAGGAAAATGTTTTAATTATGATATGATAGAACTAAGGTAGGCTGGAGGGAAGGCTCAGGAAGCCCCTCATGTATAAATATATGTAATCTATGCCCAAATGAGGTTTCTAAGTTTATGGTTATTGCTACTGAATATTATTATTAAGGTTATTGAAAGTCATTGTAGAAAGTTACTGAAGCTATTTGTTGTTGCTGAGAGTTGTGGAGAAGAAGCAAAGAGATTTATGAACTCATGTACATATTTTTCTGAATAAATATAACCAGAGAGGTTTGATTCCAAATGTATGGTCTTGTTTGTCTCTGAGTTCATTGATTACATTTTATTCTTTTTGTTTTCTATGTTTTATACACCCGAGTGTGTATTTCATGATTAAGTGTGTGAACCTTTCATGTTCCATAAGTTTCAATTGTTTCTCTTCTAAAACTCTGGTGCAAGGAGTGCACATTTCCTGCAAGGAATGCGAAGGCAGAGTTGTGTCTGACTCAGAAGCTCAGAATAGATAATGTGATTTTTTGGAAAGACAAGTGCAAGGAATGCACAGATACACAGTGGAGTATAGAAGTTTGAAGAAGACCCATGCAAGGGGTGCACTGGGCCGAACCTTAGTTAAAATGTTGAGGAAGTCTCAAGGAAGACAAATGCAAGGAGTGAGTAGGGATACTTTTGAAAAATATCTAAGTTTGAATCCTTTCAGAAGTCCAGAGGATGCAAGGAGTGCGTAGGGATATTTTCGAAAGATATTTAAGTCTAAATCCTTTCAGAAGTCCAGAGGATGCAAGGAGTGCGCTACAGGTTCGAAGAACCTCAAGAAAAAAAAAATATCTCAGAAGAGATAGAGACCAAAATACCTTGGAGGGAAGATTTTATTGGTTTGAAGGTTGAGCAGACAAGATCCGTTCGGGGGGGATCTAGAGCCTTTTGTAGACTGTCGGATCTGGAGAAGTAGCACAGGGTTTAAACCCTTGAAGCCCTTTGGACTTCATGAGTTCGACCAATTTTGTGTGTTGGGCGTAAAGGATACGAAACTCCCGAAGTTTTGAAGACCAAAGTGGATCTGGACCGTTAGTCAGAGAGGGACACATGGAGAGCATATCTGACCTTCACTAGTTTGAAGTTCAGAATTCATAAAGGGTTGTGTTGTGTAGGCACCCAAAGTATTGAATCCCAGAATATATCCGAGCCATCCATCCAATAGGATGTGTGGACCATTGATTGTGACCCTTCACGAGTTCACCTATTCGATGCTCCGAGAGAGTAATGTGTTGGAGCAGGTGAAACCTACAAATCACTGAATTTTGAAGTTATTTCCAACCATGATATTATGTTGGGTGTTGTGGACCATTGATCCCCTTCGCTATTTGGCGATCCATGAATTCGACGTTCGAGAGGAACATTGCATATTTTTGTTGGGTTTCTCGAATCTTGAATCTCCAAAGTCTTGATTTTTTTGAAAAAAGGGAAGTTTGGCCCACAATTTTGGCCTAGATTCACGTGGAGGACTCTTTTGGTGAATTAGAACCCTCACAAATTTGTATTTTTTCACAGGAAAAAGGAAAAGGACCTGTGAAGAACAGTTTTGAGGGCTCAATAGCGGCCCGAGAGATGATTCAAATTTTGAATTTGAAATGATCCTTAGACCGAGAGGTCACGTAGGCCCTGGGAGTGGTGGGGTGTTGTAACGTCCCCCCCCAACCAGTGACCCCGACCATGTAACACTACCCAAACAATCTTATCATTGTTTTTCTACTTTGATACCAATTTGTAACGTCCCCCCCCAGCAGACGACCCCGACCAGATAACACTACCCAAATAACCTTATCATTGTTTTTCTGCTCTGATACCAATTTGTGGTTGTTCCTGGCCTTAAATCAATAGGCCAGGCCATGTCACCACATAACTTTGCAGAAATATTCACATATAAGACTTAACAAGGATAAAAGAGATAACACCTAATATTCATATACATATAATTACATATCTATCTAATGCAATTATAGACTAGACATTAACATTCTGTACATACACATATTCTTGTGGATTTCTGCTATCACACAACTTAATGCATAAATAACAGTAAAAATACACATGCAGTAATCCAGATAAAACCATAGATGTAACATCATATATAAATACATAGCATGTGAATGAATAGGGAAATGAATACTTATATTTTAATTGAGGTCCACCAACTGCGTGAAAACCTTCCACGAACCTCCCATCCTTAGACCATGTTGCACATCATGCTCAGTAGTGGGTCACCCTTGAGATGGGACTAAACTCCACCGGGAAAGGAAATTCTAGGCTTGGCAAGGACAACAATGAAGTTGTACAAAATAACAGGAAGGATCTTTTATCCCATGATTTTCTTACACCCATAACCCATAGACCCTCATTCCCCACATGTCTGTTCTACCCCAGGAGGGTACACCTTCACTATTACAAGTCCATCGACCACTACACCTCCCTTACCTTGGATTTCAACAACAGGCTGGACTAGAAGTTTCAGAGTACTATACATGCTACGAGACTCCCTCTAGAATAACTCACTTCCCAACAAACTCCCTCACCTAGGAGAGTTTCTCACAGGCCTAACAACCTGCTTCTTCAATTCAGGTCCTAATCAATACAAAAACAAAATTTAGCTAACACACAGGTGATGACAGTAACAAAAAATGGGACTGGACACTGAATGTGGCATAAACCAAACGCTAAGACATAGCACGACTTAGGAAAATACAAATGCTTTGGGCTTCATGGGAAAAACACACAGGACGACGCCCAATAGCTACATGTTACAATTGCACGTGCATCAGTGGGGAGTGTGGCTCTCCTCTAGGGTGTCTAACCTCGCGAGAGTATAGATGCAATGGTGAAGGATCTGTGACCCCCATGAGAATTGTGAGACTGGTGAGCATCCTCAATGAATCCTTGAACGAGTTTAATTGCCCACCTAAAACTGCATGCACTCAGGTTGACACATGTCTCCCTGAAGCCACATGAGTTCCACTTAACACTCATCCCCCCTTCCCCAGGAACTTAGGACAACATGGTTAAGTCAACCTCAACCTCTAGGAAATATTAATATAATAATATTATTCCTTTAGAGGTAATCCCTCTAGCTTAGCCCCTAATCCTAGACACTTAGCCCCCTCCCTACCTAGTGGATCTTAGGCCCCCATAAATCTTTCTTCGTGGAGGGTCTACATGCAACATTGTAATTTTATTAATGATAGGTGTGTATTTACATATACAAAATCAAGTTCATTGGCCTTAGCATCTAGCTCACTAGCCTAATAAATGCATAAGTCTCTCAGCTTATAACCACTTAGCTCACCAGTCTATAAGAATAATTACAATTCAACAGGGGTTCGAACTTGGGGTGTTACAATCCCCTCCCATTATTTTTGCACTGTCCTCAGTGCAACTCTTTACACAACAACAAGAAGATTTCAAAAATATTCAAAAAGATGTGGGTACTCTGCCCGCATAACATCTTCATGCTCCCATGTTGCGTCCTTAGGACCGTACCAGGTCCACTGAACCTTTACAAGATTTACGACTTGATTCTGGAGTTGCTTGCTCTTCAAGTCCATTATGCACACAGGCTGCACTTGCAAAGCACCTTCTTGTTCTACTTGGATCACATTCCAATCAATCACATGATTAACGTAAGGTATATACTTCTTGAGCAATGATACATGAAATACATTATGAACAATCATGGATGCAGACATATAAGCTACTGGTCCAATCCTTTCTAGGATTTCAAACAGTTCACAAAATATGGTTGCCAACTTGGAACAACTTCCCAGCTTTAGGGAACTTTTGTTGGCTTTCACCTTAAGGAAAACATGGTCACTCACTTTAAACTCTCTGTGGTTCTGCCTTTTTATGCATATCTTTTCTATATGTCTTGGGAAGCCTTCAAATTTTTATTAATCTTTATCATTTTCTCTTCCATTTCCTTGAGTAACTCTGGCCCAATCATTTCCCTATCAATTGGGTTATCCCAACTTACTGGGGTGTTGTACTTTCTTCCATAAAGTGCTTCGAATGGGCTCATCTTCAATGATTCCTAATACCCATTGTTTTAGGAAAATTCTACCAAGTGTATATAATCTTCCCATTTAGAGGGTTTATCCATTACACACATCCTTAGCATATCTTCAATCACTTGGTTTACTCTCTTTTTTTTCCCATCTGAATCAGGATGATGGGTTGTGCTGAAGTTGATATTTGTTCCAAAACCCTTGAATAACCCCTTCCAAAACTTTGAGGTAAAATTTGGGTCTCTGTCAGAAACAATTGTCTTGGGTATGCCATGCAAGCGTGCCACTTCGCTCATATAAATATCAACAACATTAGCTACCTTGTGAGTAGTTTTCAATGGGATAAAATGAACATCTTTAGTAATCTTATCTACCACCACCATGATGGAATCATGCTGCTTCCTTGTTTTGGGTAATCTTGTGATGAAATCCATTTTTACCACTTCCCACTTCCACTCAGGGATGGTTAATGACTGTAGAAACCCAACTGGGTGTCTATGCTCAACCTTTACCTTTTGACATTCCAAGCATTTACCTGTGTATTCAAAAATCTCCCTCTTCATGCCTGACCAATAATATTGGTTCTTGACTGCTGGAATTGTTTTCTGATATCTCGGGTGTCCTACATAAGGTACAATGTGCATTTATTACAAAGTCGCATTCTTCAATTCATAAGAGTTGGGTACATAAAAAAAAATCTGTAAAAGAGGATTCCTTCAATTCCTAATTCATAATCCTCAACTCTCTGCTGCATTTTACCTTGCTGTAATTTTGTTACCAATTCCCTGAATTGTAAATCAACTTTCGTAGCTTCAGAAATTGTGCACTTAAGATCTATATGATACTTGTTGATGGTTGTAGCATGCAGTTCATGCACTCTCCTGCTGAGTGCATCATCCACTTTGTTCTCCTTTCCCTTGATGTGCTTGATATCAACGTCATATTCACAGAGGAATTCTAGCCAACTACTCTACCTAGCATTCAAAGTAGGCTGATCAAACAAATACTTCAGACCATTATGGTCAGTCCTTAGTTCAAAAATCTTTCCCATGAGGCAGTTCCTCCACTTCTTCAAGGCGTGCATTATGGATGCCAACTCCAAGTCATAAGTGGCGTAGATCATTTCATGCTCCTTCAACTTCCTTGATTCATAACATACCACAAACCCATTTCTGACTGAGGACTCCACCCAGTCCTTCTTTACATGCATATGTGCATACAATGAAGTCTTCATTTGGATCCGCAATCTTCAGAATTGGAGCAATGGTTAACAACTGCTTCAATTTATGGACGCTTCTTTCACATTCTTTTGTCCATTGAAATTTATTCCCCTTCCTTTACAAGGAAGTGATGGAGTGAGCTATTCTTGAAAACCCTGCAATGAACCTTTTGTAGTATCCAACTAGACCCATGAAGGTTCTGACTTCTGCCACATTTTTAGGTGTTGTCCACCCTTTAATGGCCTCAATCTTTTTAGGGTCCACGACTATCCCTTCTTCCAATATGATAAGCCCCAAATAGTGAATTATGTTTTGATAAAATGAGCACTTGCTCAATTTGGAATACAGATGATGCTCTCTTAGAACTTTCAACACCATCCTCAAATGATGCTCATGCTCTTCTTCCAACTTGGAATATACAAGGATGTCATCCAGAAAGACAATGACAAACTTGTCCAAATATTCTCGAAAAATTCCATTCATTAAGAACATAAAAACAACGGGTGCATTTGATAACCCAAATAGTACCACTGTGAACTCATAATGACCATACCTTGTTTTGAAGGTGATATTGCTGATGTATTCCTATTTAATCCTTACCTGATGGTAACATGACCTTAGATCTATATTTGTAAATATATTTGCATCCTTCAATTGATCAAAGAGATCATCAATCCTTAGTAAGGGACACTTGTTCTTTATGGTCACTTTGTTCAACTGTCTGAAATCGATGCACAATCTCAACGTCCCATACTTCTTCTTCACAAATCAGACTGGGGCACCCCAAGGTGATACACTTGGGGGTATATACCCCTTCTTCAGAAGCTCTTCAAGATGCATTTGCAGTTCCTTCAGCTCTGGTGTGCTCATTATGTAGGGAGTCTTTGACACTGGGGCTAGTCCAAGTGTCAAATTTATAGAGAAATCAATATCTCTCTTTGGAGGTAGTCCTGGTACCTCCTTAAACACATCTTCAAAATCTTCCAGGACTGCATGATCCTCCAAATTTGGTACCTTATCCTTAGATGCTTCCTCCATATGGGATGAAAATATTTGACAACCCTTCCTGTAACACTTTTTCAATTGCATTGTTGAGATTTCCCAGACAGTAACTACCCTGGGAATTCCTTGGATTATTTTCCGATTTCCTTCCTCATCCAAGCAAGTGAATGCCTTGTTATGGAAGTCTAAAATGGCATGTTGTTGGTCCAACCAGTGCATACCAATTAGGCAATCATATGATCCTAAAGGCAAGATATTCATATCTTCCTTGGTACTTAGTCCATTCATGCCTAATGGACATGATTTAACCGACTCAACAACTTTCCTCTTGGATCCTATAGCCAGTTGTACCAACCAATATTTCTCATGCTTTCTTCTTAGAAAACATAATCTTTCCACAACTTTAGGATCTATGTAACTATGACTAGCTCCTGAGTCTATTAAAATAGTAAAGGCATCGTTATTGACCATACCTCCAACTTCAATCATGTGTGATTGAAACTCATCTTGCTTGTTGTCCATGGCTGCATAGATTCTTGTTACTCTTGTGCTCATGTCCTCCATTGTTTCATCGTGTCGAACATTGTGAAAAAATCTCACCTTGTCCTTTCTGTGAGGACACTCTCTATACCTATGATCTCATTTACAACCCCAACATTCCATAGGTGTCTTCTTTGTCCTTTGCCCACCTACTTCAACCATCCTAGGCTCTCTCAAAAATGGTTGTCCATGTAGAATGTTCATGAAAAATGGTGGTTTGTTTCCCTTCTGCCTCTGTTCCCTCTTAAAATTCTTCATGTCTTCCCAAGATTTTTGGAAAGTAGGCTTCTATTTTTGTTGATCATATAATATTTTTTCTCTCCCTATGGTTTCTTCAATAGTTTTAGGATCATCGTACTAGATCTTGTCACTGATGACAGATGGAAACCCACTCAGATACCTTTGAATCTTAATTGTCTCATTCTTGATGAAGGGAACATACTTCAACAACTCCAAGAATATTTTTTCATACTTGTCAATGGAAATACTTCCTAGTTTGAGTTCAAAGAACTCTTTCATTTTCTTGTCATAATACCTCTTAGTTAGATACTTCCTTTCAAAATGTCTCTTGAATTCCTTCCATGTAAAATTATTCTCTCTGAAATGATGTACTTGCACAAGTTGATCCCACCATAAAGATGTCTTCCCTTTGAGTTGATAGATGGCAATTCTTCCTTCTGCATGAGAAGAATAATTATGCAGTTGAAAATACTTTCTCATGCCCAACAACCATGTCTCTGCATATTCATCCTTCTTGTGCTCCCCATCAAACATAGGAGGTTTGATTTTTTTCATTTCCCCTCGTAGCTCATCTTCCCCAGACTTCTTATGCTTCCTAATAGGGGATGGACTTGAGTTGTTAGGTGCTCTCTTATTGGAATTCCTCGGGGAGTGCTAATGATGCTGGCTAACACTTCTTGTTCTTCTGGGAGTTTATTTTTTTCTCAAGCCACTCTCCTTATCCAATTTATTTTCTATTCTTTCCAGGCTCTGCATCAACCTCATGTTGAATTCTCCTTGTTGATCCTTGGCTTTCATGATATTTTTGTTATCTGCTCGATGTGTCTGTACATATTTTTGTAGTTTTTCAATGACTTTATTCATGTTCTCTTGTTTATCTATCTCTTCTCCATGCCCATTGGAGTTCGATCCTTCGACTCCCAAATGGACATCCATTCCCCTCACTTCATCCTCCAAACTGTAAGCATCATGTGGCTCCTTCATTCTCTGCACTATGCAACAACTCGGTTCAACCATCAATTGTTAACTTTGTAAAAATGTGTAGTCAAACAAATTTTGTTAGGCTATCAGTCTTTAATAATTTTCCATAGGAACTTAAACAATCTGATTCAATAAAAAGAATATCAGAATCCATTTTCAGTGGGTCTGTGTCGATCAATAATCCCCACAATTCTATCTCTAATCCCCATTCTGTTCTGCAACAATTCCCATCCGACGATATCCCCCTTTTCTTCATTCCTTAACTCGCATGTGACCACGGCTGGAAACAATTGCTAACCCAATAGGTGCATACTTCATGCTTTGGAACTTTGGGCTTTATTTGTTTCCAAATTCTTCAATTCCAGAAGCCTCCAGAGTGACAACTCTCAAGAGTATCAGATCTTCTGACATGCATCCACAATTATCAATGGTCACGATGACTCAGGTGCTTCGGCCTTCAAAATATCTCAACCCACGTGACTCCACTTTTACCAAAGTGGCTATCCTTCGTAGGTTCTTAACTCATTAACATGTGGAACACATCCCATGTGTCCGCGCCACCCTTGGTGATGTTAGTAGGCCATGTCACTTCGGACTTTGGGCTTCGATACTTCAGGACTTCGAAATATTTTCCTTAGCATTCCTCAAATCTCCTGAACTTTGAATTTTTTTATCTACTTTACCTTTTGGGTCCACCTGGTACAACTATCAACAATTAAGGTGGTGGCACGTGGCCTCACATGTTATATTTATTTTGGCTAATAGGGTTGTCAAAGTTCCATTCTGAATGATACGTGGTGCGACTAAGGAATTCCACGTCATCCTAGGTGATGTCATCATGCCACATCACTTTGTACTTCGGGCTTTGGGACTTTGAAGGATTCATCTTAGCACATCTCGTTTCTCCTGAATGTCGAATTCTGAATGGTTGTGAGATCCACTGCTCACAACCACTTACACGCAGATATGATGGTTGAGATCCACTTTTCACCACACATCTTACCTTCTGCTCTTGGATTGATCTAACGATAAGGATTCTCCCTAGATATATGGTGTATATCCCCTCTGGGACTTTGGAACTTTGGGCTTCAACCCTTCTTTTGCTTCTTAACACCTAACTTCGTTGAAGTCGCGAAGTCCGAAGGACTTCTGGGTTAACCTTCATGCATCTCCTTATAGATCTAGCAGCTGGAAAACGTTGGTCTTTCCCTTACACAGACCTTACGGCCCAACTTCAAACCTTGTGGTTCCAAACCCATGGTCACTGTAGTCTCTTTTCTCTTCCACTATTCCATAAGCCTTTATACCTCCTGAGCTTCATAACATGGCCAATGTATTCTCTTGGCACCACGTGACACTCTGGACCTCGAATGTTTTGTCCCTTTCGACAACAATTCAATATGAAATTTTGTCTCTCTAACCACTAACATGGCCCATCCAGGCTCAGTGTCGAAACCTGGGCTTTGATACCAATTTTTAACATGCCCCCCCCATCCGACGACCCCAACTGGGTAACGCTACCCAAACAACCTTATCATTTTTTTTCTACTCTGATACCAATTTGCAATGTCGCCCCCCCTAGCCGATGACCCTGACCGGGTAACGCTACCCAAACAACCTCATCATTGTTTTTTTTCTCTGATACCAATTTGTGGCCGTTCCTAGGCTTAAACCAACAGGTCAGGCCATGCCACCACATAACTTTGCAGAAATATTCATATATAATAGTTAACAGGGATAAAAGAGATAACACCTAATATTCATATATATATATATAATGAAATTCTAGACTAGACATTAACATTCTGTACATACACAAATTCTTGCGGAGTTCTGCTATCACACAACTTAATGCAAAAATAACAATAAAAGCATACATGCGGTAATCAAGATAAAATCATAGATGTAACAACATATATAAATACATAGCATGTGAATGAACAGGGAAATGAATACTTATCTTTTAATTTAGGTCCACCAACTGCGTGCAGACCTTCCACAAACCTCCCAGCCTTAGACCACACTGCTCATCATGCTCAGTAGTGGGTCACCCCCGAGCTGGGACTAAACTCCATCAGGAAAGGAAATTCTAGACTTGGAAAGGACAACAAGTAAGTTGCACAAAACAACAAGAAGGATCTTTTATCCCAGGATCCACTTATGCCTAGAACCCATAGAACCTCATTCCCCACATGCCTGTTCCACCCCAGGAGTGTACACCTTCACTATTACAAGTCCATCGACCACTACACCTCCCTTGCCTTGGGCTTCAACAACATGCTGGACCGGAAGTCTCAGAGTACTATAGCTGCTACGGGACTCCCTCCATGAGAACTCACTTCCCAACAAACTCTCTCACCTAGGAGAGTTGCTCACAGTTCTGATAACTTGCTTCTTCAATTCAACTCCTAAGAAATACAACAACATTCAACTAACACACAGGTGACGAAAACAATAAAAAACGAGAATGGACATCGAATGTGGAAACAACCAAATGCTAAGACAAAACATGGCTCAGGAGAATACAAATGCATCGAGCTTCATAGGAAAAACACACAAGACGACGTTCAGTAACTACAGGTTACAATCACATGTGCATCAATGGGGAGTATGGCTCTCCTCTAGGGTGTCTAACCTCACAAGAGTATATATGCAATGGTGAAGGATATGTGACCCATGTGAGAATCGTGAGACTGGTTAGCATCCTCAGTGAACCCCTGAATGAGATGAATTTCCCACCTAAAACTACATGCGCTTAGGTTGACACATGTCTCCCTGAAGTCGCATGAGTTCCACTTAACACTCGTCCCCCCTTCCCCAGGAACTTAGGACAACACGATTAAGTCAACCTTAGCCTCTAGGAAATAATAATATAATAATAATATCCCTTTAGAGGTAAGCCCTCTATGTTAGACCCTAATCCTAGACACTTATCCCCCTCCCTACCTAGTGGAGCTTAGTCCCCCATAACTCTTTCTTCGTGGAGGTTCTACACGCAGCAGTGTAATTTTATTAATGATAGGTGTGTATTTACATATAAAAAATTAGGCTCATTGGCCTTAGCATCTGGCTCACCAACCTAATAAACACATAAGTATCTTATCTTATAACCACTCGACTCACTAGCCTATAAGCATAATTACAATTCAGCAAGGGCTCGACCTTGGGGTGTTATAGGTTTTGCATCACAATCATTGATCGAGCATTGACGGGTTGGAAGGCGTGTAAAAAAGGGTAAGTTTTTTTTCCTTCTTGATCAACCAATGCCAGTATCTATAGGTGTTCGGTGCTAACCTCATTTTCAATGCATTCTCCTGTGTTCAACAATGGGCGTTGATTCTCGATGTTAATCGGTGTCGGAAAATACCTCTTGGAATTAACATTGGGTGTTTTTCAATTTACATCGCCGACACCCAATGTTGATCAATGTTGGAAATTTTACGAGTGACCAGGGTCTTGGCACAATTGGTACTCGAATCAGTCGATGCCCGATGTTAATCGACGTCGGTGTTCTCGAGACAATCCCACAATGTTTGACACATAGATCAAATTGTCCGACATCCGATGTTGATTGATATCGATGTTTTAGAGAAGCAGTCGTCGGGTGTCAAAGAAATTTACTTTTAGTAGTTTTTTTTAAGACTTTCTTGTTTTATAGATGCAAGTCAAACCGTATGAACAATGAAGAATCTCGACAAAAAAAAAAATTAAAGATGAAACTCATGTAAAATCAATGGAAATAATGCAAATGACAAAAGAAATTTGGTACCAAAAAATTGGAAAAACTTAAGGGTGTGTTGAGTGCTCAACATAGTGGTTGTTCAAAACATATGACAGGTGACACGAACAGGTTTATAACTCTGAATAAAGAAAAATATGGATCAATTTCTTTTGGAAAGGACAACTCAGCCAAAATTATAGGGAAAGGCATAATCGAGCTTGGAAGTAAGGATGCCAAGGGAAAAAATGTCCTTCTTGTTGAAAACATGAAGCATAACTTGTTGAGTGTGAGTAAAATGTGTGATCAAGGACATAGACTTATATTTGACTCTAAGAAGTGTGAAATAAGGAAAGAAGGATCAATAAAATTGGTGGCTACAAAAATAAGGACTCCAAACAATATATACATATTAAATGAGATTTGAAAGGAAAGATGTTGCTTGGGAAGAGAAAATGAAAGTTTTCTTTGGAACAAAAGAATGAGACACATGAACTTTGACAATCTAGTCAAGATTAGCATAAATGAAGCAGTAAGAGAAATGGCTAGAATTTCAAAACTAGCCAGTACTATGTGCAAGCATTGTCTACATGGAAAACATACAAGAACGTAATTCAGATCAAAGGAATACTCTACAACAAATCCATTGGAAAATGTCAGACTGATCTATGTGGACCGATGAGAAAAAAATGTCTAAATGGTGAACAATAATTCATGCTACTTATTGATGACTATACAAGAATGACTGCGGTATCTTTTCTCAAAAATAAATCAAAGGCATTTGGAAATTTCAAAATATTCAAGGAGATGGTTGAAAAATAAATGGATTTGAGAATTAAGTGCTTAAGATAAGACAATGGAGGTGAATTCATATCAAAATAATTCATAGAATTCTGTGAAGAGCATGGAATAAAAAGGAAGTTCTCAGTATCTAGAACACCTCAACAAAATGGAGTTGTTGAAAGGAAGAACATAAATGTAACAAATATGGCTAGAACCATGTTGAAGGATTCAAAGTGTAGCAATATATTTTGGGTACATGAAGTACACACAGACATTCATATCTTGAATAGAGGAATGCTCATGAGTAACATTGATAAAACACCATATGAGTTATGGAAGGGAAGACCAACAAATGTCAAACATTTTAAAGTATTTGGAACCAAGCGCTACATAAAAAGAGAATATGACAGAGTTGGAAAATTTGATTCTCGAGTTGATAAAGGCATATTGGTTGGTTACTCAAGCAAAAGTAAGGCATGCAAATGTTACAATCTAAGACTCAACAAGATAGTGGAAATTACAAAGGTAAACATTGATGAAGCAGATGTACCAAAGATCAAAGAATAAAGGAAAGATCCAAATGAACAGGAAAGAGAAGAAGAAATAAAAGAAGAAGAGGTAGAAGAAGAAGAAGAAGAACAACCAGAAACAAAACATGAATAAAATGACCAGCATGAATTTTTTATTCCCTCCAAGACACCTAGCCATCGGGTTTAGAAGAATCATCCACCATAACAGATTATTGGAGATAAAAATGCAGGAATAGAGACTAGAGGAAGTAAAAGGATTCGTACACCAGAGTAGAGACACCTTGCACTATGATCCACAGTTGAACCCAACATCTTTGAGGAAGCCAGTAATGATGAACATTGATTCAAGTCTATGGAAGAAGAACTACATCAAATAGAAAAGAATGAAACATGGGAACTAGTGCTAAGACCAAAGAACAAAAATGTGATTGGTACAAAATGGGTGTTTAGAAACAAACTAAGAAAAGATAGACAAGTAACCAAAAACAAGGAAAGATTAGTATGCAAAGGATATGCATAAGTTGAAGGAGTATATTTTGAAGAAATTTTTTCCCCTGTTTCCATAATGGAAGCAATCAAAATGATCTTGGACTATGCATGTTCCAAGAGAATCAAAGTATATCAGATGGATGTAAAATCAACATTTCTAAAAGGTGAATTAGAAGAAGAATTCTACATTGAACAACCAAAAGGGTTACTACTATCAGAAAGGGAAGATTATTTTTGTAGATTGAAGAAAGCTCTGTATGGAATCAAGCAAGCCCCTAGAGCATGGCATTCAATATTGGACATGTACTTGCAGGAACACGGATTCATAAAAGGTAATGAAGATAACAATCTTTATGTGAAGATTGATAGGAACAACATACTCATCATTGAAGTATATGTGGATGACATTATCTTTGGAAGTGATGATGACAAGATGAGTAAGAATTTTTCCCAAGACATGCATAATGAGTTTGAAATGTCACTACTTGGTGAATTAACATTCTTTTTTGGACTTCATAAATCTCATCTGGAAGAAGGAATTTTTATTTCCCAAACCAAGTACATCAAATAATTGTTGAAGAAGTTTGGAATGGAATATTACAAACCAATAAGTACTCCTATGGTGACCAGTTGAAAGTTAAGTAAAGACGATGAGACTAAGGAAGAAGATCAAAGACTCTAAATATTGATGATTGAAAACCTACTCTATGTGACAACTTCAAGACGAGATGTATTTCAAGAAGTTGGACAAGTTGTAATATTTCAAGAAACACTGAAGGAAACTCATGTTATAATAGTAAAGAGGATCTTCAAATATCTTAAAGGAACAACAGAGTTTGGCTTGTGGTATCCAAAAGGGAATGAGATGACTATGGTTTCCTATGCAGATGTAGATTGGGTAGGAAGCATTGATGATCAAAGAAGTACTAGTGGAGCAACATTCTATTTGGGTGATTGTCTTGTATCTTGGTTAAGTAAAAATCAGTCTCCAGTATCATTATCTACAACATAAGAAAAATACATTGTGTAAGCAACATGTTCTACTCATGTTCTATGGATGAAACAAAACCGACAAGATATACAAGTGAAGTATGATGAGCCCATTTCAATATTCTGTGACAACACTAGTTCTGTCAGTATCTCCAAGAATCTAGTGATGCATTCCAAGACCAAACATATTCCGATCAAGTTTCACTTTCTATGGGAACAGGTTACATAAAATAATATCAAGTTAGAGTATATTGGGACAAAGGAACATATTGCAAACATATTCACTAAACCTCTCCCAAGAGAGACATTTGAGTATCTTCGACACAAAACTTGGAGTAGTTTCTGCTCCATAGTGATCTACACGTTTTTCACTCAGAATACAAGGGAAGATAAACCATATGTGCAGAGACGATAAATGAATCTTAATATGGATGTTTTTCTATATGTTAGTAGTTTACTTCATAAGGAAGAACCAGCGGACAAAAACACTGGAAGAGAGAAAGTTCATAAGCATATTTTCAGGGGGAGTTACCCTTTTCCATTGATGTCAAAGGGGGAGAAAGAACAAAAGCATGTAGATAGGGGGAGTATTGATCACAGGGGGAGCATGAGTGTTTCCATAAATGCCAAAAAGGGAGATTTTTGGAAAACTTATTGTCATTGATGTTAACTTTATAGTTAGTCTAGAAGCCTAGAGAAGTAACATGTATAATTGAAGAAGTTTCCAAAGTGCCCCCCTTATGGCGTAGCTTTAAGCATGGCTCTCACTGGAAGATTCTTTGAATAATTATACAAGAAACCCATAGGTGTAGTCATGCGGCCCAATATTTACTAAATAAAATGAGGTTGAAGAATACTTCAATTGTATACAAAACCCTCATAGATTGATATTCTTTGTCATGTCATTTCCAACGGTAGGTGGTACGCCATGTGGTTCCTCATGGTTGAGGAGTTATGAGGTAATGGATTTGGAAGCCCTGAAGATTGGTTAAGAAGCCCATAAATGATTGCAACATGATGTTACAAGTCATTAATTAAAGAGAAAAACAATTATAATAAGAAAGTACAGGCCGAACCTAGAGTAAAGAATAGAATTCACTTGGAAAAGTATAAATACACCTCAAGAATCCTCTCATATTTACACACACAAGTTTAATGCTTATCTATCTTTCAAGTAATATTTTGGTAAGCCTTTCGTAGCATATTTGAGAAAGTGAATCTGAGGAATAAGGGAGTGCGAAAGTCTCAGAGTTGCAAAGAAGGAAGGGTTTCAGGAAACCCTAGTTTAGCTGACCCCCACGAGCTAGGTTACTGGTGTCCCATGAGGCACCCTCACGGGTTGTTTAGCGTCTGTCATGTGAGGCCTCGTGTGATATATGACATCTGTCCAATGAGGCTAATCCATATTTGATGAAGGATGCTTGGTTAAGTTTGAAACAAGGTATGATTGTACAACATAGTTGGTACAAGATCTGAGTTGATATGTATCAGTTGTTTCTTCATGAGTAAAGGTATGCCATTTATGTGCTTTATTGAGGCTTGTATCATGGATGGTATGGAACATGCTTAAGGCATACCTTGGAGGCCGTTTTTGGTATATGGTTTCATATGGTTGAGGTCCATGTTTTGGTGATATTGATACATGTTTGAGACATATCCTTGGTACTTAGTTTATGGATGTTATAGTTCATTGTTAGAGGCACATATTTGTGATATTGGTATATATTTGAGGCATATGATTGGTATATGATATTGGTTTTTATGGTGCATACTTGAGGTATATTTTTGAGACATTGGCACATCTTGGATACTTGGCATATGGTATGGTACAAATTATGGTACATGGTTGATGTGCATGGTATGGTGATGGTTTTGGTATCCTTGTGAGTGGATCTGGTTACAATTGGTTGATGATGGTATATCATTGATAGATACTGTGACATGGACAGTGATAGGTTGGATTATTTTTTGATCATCAGTTACAGGTTGATGAGACAAAGTGACAGTGATAGGTTGATGTGAAAGCGAGAGGTTGGTTGATGTATCAATGACAATGACAGTTACAGGTTGATCAATGGTAGTGATAGTGATTATACACTTATATTTCATGGAAGTGGGATGGGGAAAGGAAAGGGGGTCATAGCCTCCTTCCGATTGGAACCAAAGAATACAGGGAGTTGGAGCTTCCTTCAGGTTGGTGTCTATAAATCATGGGGTCATAGCCTCCTTCCGGTTAGTGCCAGAGAACTTAGGGAGTTGGAGCTTCCTTCAAGTTGGTGCCTGTAAATCAAGAGATTGGTGCCTCCTTCCATTTGGTTCTGGAGAATTTGAATTTTTTTTGCTTCCTATGAATGTAATCTTTGAAATATAAGAAAGCATTTCATGGTTTTCTCCCATTTGGGTTTCCATGTAAATTTTGGTGTACTGTGCATTTGTGGTTATTTGTTATGCTATATTGATTGATACTGCTCATGATATATTGATGATATATTGTTTATAAAGTTAATGATTACATGTTTTGATTAAAAGTGAAAATTGATTCACCCCCCCTCTCAATATTCTAGCAGGTTCTTCATAAAATTCCATAAGAAATATTTCCTAATGATTCCATCATCTTTAACTTCTATGAAAATATCTTGCCGACAAACCTAATATATATTCTAAAGAAAGAGGAAAATAACATCTAGAAAGAGTTGATGTAGTGAGAACAATCCGTTAAGAAATATGTTCTTGAATGTGAAGTTTGTAGGATTTTAAGCACAAGCTAGGACCTAATTGCGAGAACAAACTACTCCAACAAAATTGCAAGAAAGAGAAGAGATAATGAAATAACACTCAAAAAGAAAATATTGCTGAAGAACCAATTCAAATTTCTCCTGTATATTAATGTTTGACATGAGTACAATATATAGAATCTCCAAGCATAAATGCACATAATATTGGGGTTCTTTGTGCATGCACTAATTAGATTTAGTCAATTCTTAACTAATCAATACCATGGGTCAATACCACGAGTCACTAAGTAGTAGATGATGGTAAATGATAAGTTTGAATTCATCAATAATAAAGAAAATGCACACTTCCTAAGGGGCTAAGTTATTCTTATCCAATGCACATTAGTTGTCATCAATTCCATATGTTAGACTTGTTATAAATAAAACTGCTAAAATTAGGCAACCCCCTCAATTTAGGAATGGATAAAATAGGCATGGATGTCCTTTTAAAAGTGGAATGTTGTGCATGTATTCCAACACCCCCCCGAATCACAACCTAGAGTAGGCATGATGTATGAGTCCTGCCAATTTTCATCCATGTTAGGTATTCATGTATAAACAACTTATGCAAAACATAATATGACAAAGGTGAGGTAAAGAAGGAAAACCCATTGGGAAGAAAACACCCCCTCATATCATTGTCTCTCTTATTTACTTTTCTACAATATTTCTTGAATATTTGCTCAATAATCATTGTTTCATCTTGAAAAGTACATTACAACTATAGCAGTAAAATGGCCGAAAGGATTTTTTAAGGGTGGTTTCAGGTATGCCTATGAGGCTTCGAGGGTATGTGGAAGATTGAATTCATGAACATGTTATGTCTAATACAATACTATTTTCCAGGCATCTAGAGAGGTGTACAATGTTGTCTAACAAAGTGACCCCACTTGTATACCATGTGTAGTATTCTTCCTAGTGGTAAGGTGACTCACTAAATGACAAATATCTTTGTTTATAGATGTTGAAGAACATCTTTAGTTCATAAAAGTTTTTCTATATATTGGAAAAATAAAGTTCTTTAATACCACTTATAGTGTACTTATATAGTAGAAACATAGAATTAACAACAATATCAAAAGAAATAGAAACTACATAAAGTATAAGAGGAAGAACAAAAGTATTGAACATAAGGAATATTAACCCTTGTATTGATAATTTGAAAAAGAGCAATGTTCACCTACCTCTTTGAGGTGGCAATCTCCAAATGAGCATAGCTCCAATACAATGATAATAACTTGACATCACATTACATAGCTCCCTACCTCTATAAGTAGTTTCTCACTACCCAAACCCTATTTACTAGTGGTCCCACATTAATGAATAACAACTACCTAGCATGCCTTTTGCTATAAACATGACCATTTTACATTAACTAACCACACACCAAATACATAATAGAACTTATTCAAAGTGGATGTCCTAGTACATTAGTTAGTGTTGGTATATTCAGGATACTAAGAGGGTGGGGGTGAATCAGTATAAACAATTTATCACCTTTTCTACTTATAATTGCATTCAAGATATTGTTTCATTCAAGATATCATATATTGAAACAAACAACCATAGATACACAGTGAATAAGGTTTTTACGTGGAAACCAAAATGGGATAAAACTATGGAACACTTTTAATATATCAAAAGATGACATCCAATGAAAGCACCAACTTCTAAGATTCTCCAACACCAACTGGAAGGAGGCACCAACCCCCTAAATTATCTAGTACCAAATAGAAGGAGGCACCAACCCCCTTGTGAGAACCAACTCATACTTCTCAGGCACCAACCTTCAAGCTGAAGACACCAATCTTCCCATGCACCACCCAACCACCCTGATTTCAAAGATTGCAATTACAGTAAAATATCTTATACAACAGGGAAAATTTTAGGGGATAAATTTCGGCCATGGGATAATTTTCCATGCTTTTTCCAAAAAAAATATTCATCAATTTCCATTTTTTCAAAAAATGAACTACCCAAATTCTATAGGATAAAATTATTTTACCTTTAAAATCACCAAAATTTTATAGAAACTATACAAAATCCTTGTAAATTTGAATCTTTTTACAAAAATATCGTCACACATTTTACACTTTGGATACTAAGGGATCATAAGATTCACCAATATTTCTACATTTAAAGATAAATTTCCAACCTTAAAATTATCCCTGTTCGACAAAACTCATAAGAATTACTAGAGTACACTTTTGATCAGAACCAACTTTGCAAGATGAAACCCCTTGCCTTGATAGCTGAAAAAATAGACTACATCACCCTTGATCTATAGCTTTCATATTGTTTCCTTCTTATGCCATAACCAATCCTTTACTTGGCCAAAATACACTCCCTAACTACACTAGAAACAAGGCCTTCAATCTACTTCTCTGTTGAGTTTTATCTGCCTCTGTAACCGTCAAATGATCCTTTCGACAAGCCTAGAACAACACCTAGAATAGCTCTAAAAATTCAACATTAAGACAGACCTTGAGATCGCACTAAAAAACCCTTCACTTGCCTCAGATCTAGCCTTAGTTCACCTCAGATTTGGCCTCAGAGGAGACCTAAAATTCACCTCATATTTGGCCTCTGGACAAACCTAAAATTCACACCAAACAATCCTAAGGACCCACATTAATTTTCTCCTATAAACCACCTCAGAACAAGCTTCAATATGCCCAAGAAGATAGACATCAAACTCATCCTTATAACCTTAGGAAATTCACCTTATAGCCTCAGAAAAATCTGTCTTTACTTCCTAAAAAATTGTTTATAACAGACTTCAAGTATTTTCCAAGACTGATAAAAAAAGCTCACCTTATCTTCCCTTATGCTCTTGAAAATTTCTCCCTCTTGAACCTTTTTTTTCCTCAGATCAAAGAACTTGATTTCTTGGCTAGAATGAGGATCTTTATCATCTATTTATACTAGACTAAGCCACCCTTTAGGGCCAACTTTACCAAAACATCATTAATTTTATTTTTAATAAAATATTCCATCCTTTAGGGATGACTTTACCAACACATCATTAATTTTGTTTTTAATAATTATTCCAAATGGGGCTGACCCATGCAATGGGGAAAAAATATATGATCATCCTTTAAGATGGAATAACTCCTCAATCGTGTGGAACCATAGGGCGTGCCACCTATCATTTGAAACAACTCGATGAGGACTATCAATCCGTGGAGGTTTTTCATGAATTTGAAATGTCCTTCATACTATTTTTATTCAATCAACTTCTACACTTCTTGACCACACCTCTGGGGCTTCTTAACCATATTTTTAGGACTTCTTGACCATACATTGGAACTTATTTTGTTGAAGACTATGACTTCTTGTAGGCTTCTTCAAAGAGTCTTCCCATGAGGGCCATTCTTAGAGCTACTCCATAAAGGGACCACTTTGGAGACTCCTTCAAGTAAACCCTTCACTTCTAGAGGCTTCTAGACTTGCTTCGAGGATTTTTCTAGGGTTGAAATCAATGACAACCAATTTTACAACAATCTCCCTCTTTGGCATTGATGGAAACACTCATACTCCCCCTTTGACAATTGCTCCCCCTATCTTCATGCTTATGATATTTATCTCCCCCTTCGACATCAATGGAAAAGGGTAACTCCCCCTAACATATTTTATCCCCCTTTCTTCCTTTCTACATGGCATGCAGATCAATATGGAGCATAAAATATTCCCAATTTTTTACGAAGATACTCAAAGGTATCCCTTGGGAGAGGCTTGGTGAATATTTCTATTATTTTTTCCTTTGTCCCGATGTGTTGTAACTTGATACTTTTCTCCGTGACACGTTCTCAAATAAATTGGTACTTGATAGGGATATGCTTGGTCTTGGAATGCATCATTGGATGCTTGGAGATGTTTATGGCACTGGTGTTGCCATATAATATCAAAACATTCTCATCATATTCTACTTGTATGTATTGCAGGGTTTTCTTCATCTAGAGGACCTAAGTACAACATCTTGCTGCTGCAATACATTCTACTTCTGTTGTGGACAAGAATACATAAGACTTCTTCTTGGTCAACTAGGACACCAAACAATCACCCAAGTAGAAAACTACTCCACTCACACTTGTTCTTTCATAAATACTTCCTACCCAATATTCATCTATGTAGGCGACCATAGTCGGATCATTCCCTTTCAGATACCATAGTCCAAACTCTGTTGTTCCTTTGAGATATATGAAGATCCTCTTCACTACTAAAACATGGGTTTCCTTCAGTGTTGCTTGAAATCTTGCAACTTGTCCAACTTATTGCATCAAATATGGTATTGAAGCTATCACATAGATTAGATTTCCAACCATCAATCTATAAAATCTTTGAACCGCATTTTTAGATTCAATGTCCTTTCTCAACTTGCAACTGGTCACCATAGGAGTGCTTACGGGTTTACAATATCCCATTCTAAATTTATTCAACATTTCATTGTTGTACTTGGTTTGGGAAATGAATATGCCTTCATCTAGCTGAGATACCTAGAGTCCCAAGAAGAAATTCAACTCCCCAAGTAGGGACGTTTCAAAATCACTATGCATATCTCTGGAAAACTTCTGACTCAACCTGTCATCATCGCTTCTGAAGATGATTTCATCCACGTATACTTCAATGATAGTGAAACTTTCTTGTTCCACTTCTATATAGATATTACTTTTTGTGCTTCCCTTCTGAATCCTTGTTGTTGTAAATATTTTTCCAATCTTACGTACCAAGCTCTAGGTTCTTGCTTGAGTCCATGCAGGGCTTTCTTCAATATTCAAACATAGTATTTATTTTCTAACAGTTGAAACTATTCTGGTTGTTCTATGTAAAATTCTTCTTCTAATTCTCCACGAAGGAAGGTTGATTTTACGTCCATTCAATATACCTTGATCCTTCTAGAGCATGCATAAGCCAATAACAATTTGATTGCTTCCATTCTATCTACTGGGGAAAAGGTTTCTTCAAAATCTATACCTTCAACTTGTGCATATCCTTTGCACACTAACCTTTCCTTGTTTATGATTACATGTCCATATTCGTTCCTCTTGTTCCTGAATACCCACTTTGTTCTTATGACGTTTTTTTACTTAGGCCTTGGAACTAGTTCCCATGTCTCATTTTTATCTATTTGATTTAGTTCTTCTTCCATGGCCTTGATCCAATGTTCATTATTTTTGGCTTCCTCAAATATTCTTGGTTCA
Organism: Picea engelmannii; assembly: GCA_009831015.1. Taxonomy (NCBI): domain Eukaryota; kingdom Viridiplantae; phylum Streptophyta; class Pinopsida; order Pinales; family Pinaceae; genus Picea; species Picea engelmannii. The sequence continues at coordinate 71,475 of ML815663.1, forward strand.
ACTGTGGATAATAATGATACATTTCTTTTTTCTGGTGTACGTGTTTGTTTGCTTCTTCCGGTTTCTACTCTTGCATTTTTATCCCCAATAATTTGTTCCGATGGACGATTCTTTTGATACCAGCATTTAGGTGTCTTGGAAGGTGTCTGAAGATCTTGTTGATTGTATTATGTTTCTTCTTGCTATTCTTATGGTTGCTTCTCTTCTGGTTCTTGTTCTTCTACTTCTTCTTCTTTTTTATTTAGTTCTTCTTCCGCTTCCCTCTCTTTTGAATTTTTGCTTTCTTTCTTGGTCTTAAACACATTTGTTTCATAGAATTTTACATTGATTATTTCCACTATTTTGTTGAGACTTAGGTTATAGAATTTGTATGCCTCGATTTTTCTTATATCCAACAAGTATGCCTTCATCAACCCGAGAATCAAATTTTCCAACCTTATTATATTCTCTTTTTATGTAACATTTTCTTCCAAAAACTCTAAAGTGATTGACGTTTTCCAGTCTTCCCTTCCATAGTTCATATGGAATCTTATCATTGTTACTTATAATAATTCCTTTGTTCAAGATATGAATGGATGTATGTACTACTTGTACCCAAATAATATCACTCAACTTGGAATCATTCAACATGGTTCTATCCATTTCCTGTACAATTCTATTCTTCCTTTCAACAACTCCATTTTGCTAAGGTTTCCTCATTGTTGAGAATTGTATTTTTATTCCATGTTAATCACATAAATCCCTGAATTCTTTTGACGTGAACTCATTGTTGGGGCTCAGAAATGTCGTATTCTCATCCACCTTTCCCTTCATCATTCTTCACATTTCATCGCCCCATTAACCTTTCACGATATCATTTCCATAAATATACTTGGGTTTCACCTTATTGTTCTCCACTTTATTCCTTTTAGTATTTAAAAGGAATTTGTGATTACATGTTAGAAAATCAACATGTTTTCATATATATCTCAAATGTGTGTGAGCTTTGTAATGTGTAGGAATATGTGAAGGATTAATTCAAAGGACTTCTCGAATACTTCCTCCACCATTTCAATATTTGAGGAGACAATTCAAGCCCATTCCAAGGAAAAGATCATGGAGATTTGGTTGGAATATCTTATCCAAGATATATGAGAGATATGTGTGAGGATTTAAAGGGATTATATTTTGTAATAATGGAAAATAGGTTGAGAGAATAGTGGATCTGTAATAATGAGATTGTTATCTTATCTTCAAGGCTCTCATGTATAAAAGAGAGTGCTCTCTCTTCATGAGGATTCAAGTAGAAGAGGAATTAGATTATTCAATTAGGAGAAATTAGAATTCAATCAGTTGCAAGTAGAGAATTAGAGTAGTCATTGGGATTTTAAAGTGAAAGGGATTCTTAGCTTTGATTCATGGTTTTGGTTTTCATGCTTTCATTATTATGTTATGAAGATTGATTTGGTTATTGTAATAGAAGATTGCTTCATTGGCGTGAGCTCACATATGTTGTTGTGTTATTTAACTCTTCACATGTTGTACTTGCTTTTCCTTCATGTAGTTATCCATTTCTAGATTAATTCCTTTACGCAATTTCCCATTCCTAGATTAATTTCATTTACACAACTAGATTAATTCAATTTCAGTCGTGTGTTAGATTAATGATTCTATTCCAGTCGTGCGTTAGATTAATGATTCAATTTCAGTTGTAGCTTAAACATTAGATTAGATTAGTCTCGCTTCAATCTTGCATATATTTTGCGTGTGCTTCGTCAGTTTACGACCCTCGGGTTGACAAATTAGATAGTTGGGTAAATAATACAATGAAATTAATCAACATTAGTTTGGCCTGTTATCGCATGGTTTGTAGGAAACGTTTAAGGAGCTTGAGTCAAGGCTTGAAACCGGCGTAACAGGAGCTTCCCCACCCACTGTCACCTCAATGGGGAGATCTTTCTATTTAGGAGGGCTAGTCCAAGGGAGACGTCCCTATGTAATCTGGGTTTCTAAAGGGATAATGGTATAATGGATCAAAGTGATAGGTTCCCTTTACAAATTACTGCCAAAGATGAGATAGTCAAGAAGAATGTCTTCCACTGGATGGCACCTGTTTGCGAGACAAGACAAATAAACTAGAATATGTGCTGCAGTGGTTAGTTCTTCAAAGCATATAGTGAATATCTTCAAATATACATGAGAAAATAATCAAATGCTATAATTGACGAAGTCAATGATGGCTAAGCAAAGACAAATGACTTATATCACTTCTTCAATAAATGCATGAGAGATAAGAGCATTCAATGTATAAGATTCAAAACTTGTATTATATCACAATGCCCAAATATCAAATTTGCTCACAATAAATAATGTTGCTGCGTCATAAGTATTGTTGCTGCAAATGGATGTGACGTCAGCCCTATTATTGAGTTATTTTGAGAGGAAAGAGCACAACGTTTTATCAAACAAGCTTATAGATGTAGTCAACAGCTCAAAACCTATCAAATAAGATGACAAATGTCACAACGTTGCAAGCATAACAAGAGATCAAAGGTGTGACGTCACCTATATAATTTATGTTGTAGGTTCTAGGGTTAGCTAGCCAAGAAGTGGACGTTGTAGCAAATTCAAC
>ML815663.1:87514-99445 GCA_009831015.1 Picea engelmannii
GAATAAAAAGGTCTGCAATTTATGCAAGATAAGAGGTAGGTGACAGATAATTCTCATGCAACAGCCCTCCCAAGATCCAACCTCATTCTTTAAACATCGGCCTGGTTTATTTTTGGGTTGTGTGCTATGTTTTTCCTCTCGCCCCTTATCCTGTAGATGCCTGGAAATAACCCTACAAACAAATAAAATATCATGAATTTTGTACAGAAACCACCGCATAAGCTCGATCAAATAAATAAACAACTTGCAAATTCATTAGAGCCTGGTTCATTGCAAAAATTGGCCCAGTCGCAAAGATTTTTTATAAAGCAGTTAGAGAGAGTTGTAGAGGATGCTTCCATTATTCCATGTCCCGCAATACATCTGGATTCGGCCTCATGTTTAGCACATAATAGCAATGCAATGTATTCAACATTTGACGATTGTGCCATATGTTTTCCTTCATCTTCAAAAGTTTATGGACTCTCCCATGAGGAAATTTTGAAATAATATTCATGTGGCTATGCGCTCCACATCATTCTTGTTGGCCTTTGTAGGAATATTTTAGGGAGTTCTATTCTTGCAAAGAAATTTTTCGTTAAGAGACCACTTATTATGTATTGGTTTGTTGGAAGCATGACTGCTTTGTCTGTCCTGCTAGAGAAGAACAACAGACGAGATGAATTATCTCTTTGATATCTTTGTCTGGTGGAATGCATTGAGGTTGCATGGCAGATCTGGATGGGATCATGGGCACATGCTTCAACGAATTTATTGGAATAAAGGAATGGGCAGGTAAGGAACGACGAGGTAAGCGGATTCGTTTTAACGACGAGGTAAGTGATTGTGTGTCAATTTGATTTGCAGTAATCTTCTTCCATATTTAACGGTGATTTGCGATCTTATTTCCAAACCGTTAGCCTCCATGATTATATCTAAAATCAGGGATTTCGATCTGGCGAAAATGCATAACTAGACGTTATTATGATCCGTCAATTCAGAAATAAGTAGCTAGCTACAATGAAATTCAAATCGGTTTAAAATAACATTATTGATGCGCAGGATCTAAGATGTCTTATATCATTAATAATGGGGAATCTCTGTTTATCCCATGGCATAGAAACTTCAAGTGTCTGCTTCATATGTGGAGTTTCAAGAACGGAATAGGCTCCGGTCCCATACCATTAGTAAATGGCTAGGGGAGATGCTAACGCCTTGAAATAAGGATGGAAGGGCTTCGCTCGGAAATGTGGTTACAAATTTGCCACGGGCGCACGCAGATCAAGTATTATCAGCGCATCAATTATCATCAACGTCAGGTCGATTAACATGTTTTTTGTGGATCCGACATGGTCAATCGATGAGATCTTTGGGATCTCAAACCCATAAAATCACAATCCGAATCCACTCCTTGTTCATATTCGGGATATGAGCGGTGGAAGTAACTATTGCTATTATAGCTAATCTTTGGTTCGCGAGACAGAAAGCCGTACTCCAACATGGGTGGAGAAGATGCCCATGGGGTGCCTGCAAATCCATTGGAGCCATCTTAGATAATAAGCTTATGATCTATCTTATATCAGTCATCTCAGTTCAACAACAAACTCCTGGCTCATGAATGAATGAATGGTTATTACGTAAGGTCATGGGCTACGGCGAAAGCGCTAAGCTAAGCGGAATGTGTCATGATTGTGGTTACGTAAAGGGCTTTGATCATCATATTCCTTCTTAGAATACCCGTGTACCAGCATTGAAGTGTGTACCAACATTTAATAGATTAACACTCACAATTTTGAGTGAACTAGATGAGAAATTCTATGGATTTGAAGAGCAATTCTCTTATATGGACATGAAGGGAAAGCGTGTCCCTGTACTTGTACAGGAGAAACAGATTGGTAGAGGCGATCAACCCATCACTGCAGTGGCCAATCTGGTGGCTTACATATCTAGAGGCGATTGGAGTACAACCTATGCTCCATCACCCTTCTACATCACATCCAGCATGAAGTGTGTATACCTTGAAGGTTGTGCTCATTTTATTTTTAATCTGGTAATGGATGACCGGGTACAGATTCAGATGTATGGCACTTCAATGCAAGGGAGGATATTGCATGGCTATTCCCCTATAGAGCTAATTGAATGATATACATAAACAATAGGAAGAATGCCAGAAATCCCAAATGGATTCTGTCTGGGGCAGTGATTGGAATGCAAGGTGGCATTGAATCTATTTTTTCTGTATTCTAGCTTTAGGATTGGGTGGGACAAAGAAGGACAAGCATCGGTTCTCAGCTCTAGTGGAACTAGGAAGGTGATCAGATGACAAGATGGCAGAGAAATGATGGAATCAAGAGTGCCATTGTAGGTCTGCTTAGCGGTGGTCTTTCGGGCTTTGCATTAAACCACAATGACATTGGAGGTTACTGTGCCATCAATCTTCCTTTCTCGCCATATAGGAGAAGTGAAAAATCGCTATTACGTTGGATGGAGATGAATTCATTCACTACAATCTTTCGTACACATGAAGGAAATTCACCAGCTACAAACAATTTATTATTAACGCTTGACAACATTGATGGTAGCCTGGTGGCCCAGGTATAAGATAACGACGTTCTGCAGGTTTGAAACCATCCAAATTTATTTTATGCATTTATCAGGTCGAAAATGTATTCTGAAGAGACCGACTAATAATTATTTATTATAATAGCATATCCAATGGCTCGGGCTCTAATTTGACCATATATGCACACGTCCAACATTCGCTCGGAGCATTAGATGGTTTTCTTGCGATCAGGTCCTTCAAAAAAAACAAACTCCATCGAACTTGAACCCTGATTACGTCGTGACTTCGTATGACCATTTCTTTACCAAGTAACTTGTGTTGGTCCTTGTGCATGCCATGTATTAGTTGCAATATGAAAATCACTAGCATGAAATCAATTATATACATGAAAGTTGTAGCGTTCCCTAGCCTCAGTTCATAGATTTTCTTTCAATTGTTTTTTTCTTCTTAATATATATATATATATATATAATTAAAAATTATTATAATAAAACATATTTTGGTTTGTACTAAAAAAAATCCTTTTATTTATTGTAAATATATAAAAATAAAACAAAAAAATTATATATGTATATAAATAAAGAATTTTATTTGTGTGTGTGTTTTATTATAGCATGTTATTTCAATTTGTTTTGTTTAAAAGAAAAAAATAAAAAAATAAAAAATAAATTATTACAAGAAAATTTTAGGTTAAATTTATGAAAAATAAAACTTTGTAGCAAATGGACATTTCAATTAAATTCTTGAAAACAATATCAAAGTAATGTTTTTTTTTTTAAGTCAAATTGTTTCTTGGAGTCACTTCAGCAAGCAATCAACGATGAAACAAGAGCGCACGCGCAACACCCACGACAAGAGGTATAAAACCACATTTTATTTATTTTTACTTTGTCGCATTTGTCTTTCTTTCTGTATGTTCTGTTTTTTTCGAACATCTCACAAGTTTTCATGCAGGATTTGTACTAAGTTTTTTCAGGCGCGGGGCCAATCACATCTTCCTGCTAAAGTGATTTTCAAAAATCACAAAAACTTTTGAAAAAGACATGTTTTATTGACTTCTTGAAGGAGCTAATTCTCATCTTACACATCATGGCGTTTGTAGTTACACATAAACCCATTCATAAAACCATTTGTGCCACGGATGTCTTCCTCCAGTTCTCCTTCAAAGAAGATTGTTCATCCATGTGTTGAAGCCCATATTCCATTGATTTATCCTTCATGACTTCGCACACGCCTATATTTCTGATTCGCATACATCTCTTTAGTTTTTTTCAGTTTTCCTTGTCAATAAAACTATCCATCTCCCTTTCCATGACTACATTGCCTTGCCATACAAACTGTTACTACTGGGATATTTTCATTTATAGTCCTACCACTCTTTTTATCCAAACTCGTGTTGACTAATGTGGGATTCCTTAAGGCCCACCTTTCAACAATTCTTTCCCCGTCGACCTCAACACCTTATCTGGGAGATAGACTAGAGTCCATTTTGAGTACCTGGAGGCTTGCATGCCTTAATGGCAAGTTCTCTCGCTGACAATCGTGGGAATACATCAATGTCTCTTGATCGTTAGATCTTGCAAGTGGCTCAACATCAGCTCATTCATTCACACTTCGCTAGATGTACTTGGGTACCTTGGCACTCATTGACATCAATGGTGAGTTGCCTCGCATTGGTTAAGGACATTCATCATTGGTCAGTAATCCAATGACTTCTTTTCATGCTCGACATCGACACATTCATTCACATGATTTGAATTGTACCATCCGGTTTAGCAGTGGGAGATGACTATACACTTTTCATGACTCTATCAACAGTTACAACAGCATGGCTACAACTATCTGAGAGTACTATAGTTTCACTTTCACACTTTCTCTTTTCCATGATTCATTCCACAACAATTTAACTTCCTCCCCTTCACATTCTCTGATCTAGCAGACAGTCGTCGCCGCTATAGCAGCAGTCACTTTCCGTATGATCTTGCAGCAGTGACATCTTCCACGATCTAGCAGTCGCATCAGCCATATTCCTATTGCTTAGTTCATCAACATTTTGGGTAAGTGGAGGTATGTTATTTTCTAAACTTTAATCATGCAATTCCTCACCTGCTAGCAATGAATAATTTGGAAAATTCCCTCATTATGTTCCCTTTCCTTTTTCACTTCTACAACTTATGCCACGTTGCATGAGGACATGCAACAAGTTAAGTTGGCGGGTAGGGGACTTTATTCACTATCATCACTCCATTTTTCCACGACCATCATTCCATTTTTTTCGTCTCATTTACCATTTATGAACATTTCTTTTTCAACTATATTATGTTGCACTTTGCTTTATAAGCATTGGTATACATATTGACATGATTCACAAATATACAAATAAAAAAAGGGCTTTCTTATACTCAGTGTTGTTTTCCTTATGCACATTGATAGCATACCTTTTCCAGTAAAAATATCGGCAAATTATTATCATAACAACAAGAGAACAAGTAACAAAATGAATGTTGTTAAAACAAGAACCAACATTATTTATATTCATGGTTGTCACAGAAGAACCAACCATAAGAAAATGGCAGTTGTTACTTATGTAAAACCCATCCCAGAAACATTTATTATCATCACTCAAAGCCAACATTCAGATGCCAAAATTTCTTGAGAAGATCCCTGCATGGTTGCATGAGGACATGCAACAAGTTAAGTTGGGGGTATGTTGGGGCTCAGAAATGTCCTATTCTCATCCACCTTTCCCTTCATCATTCTTCACATTTCATCGCCCCATTAACCTTTCACGATTCCATTTCCATAAATATACTTGGGTTTCCCCCTATTGTTCTCCACTTTATTCATTTTAGTATTTAAAAGGAATTTGTGATTAAATGTTAGAAAATAAACATGTTTTCATATATATCTCAAATATGTGTGAGCTTTGTAATGTGTAGGAATATGTGAAGGATTAATTCAAAGGACTTCTTGAATACTTCCTCCACCATTTCAATATTTGAGAAGATAATTCAAGCCCATTCCAAGGAAAAGATCATGGAGATTTGGTTGGAATATATTATCCAAGATATATGAGAGATATGTGCGAGGATTTAAAGGGATTATATTTTGTAATAATAGAAAATAGGTTGAGAGAATAGTGGATCTGTAATAATGAGATGACTATCTTATATTCAAGGCTCTCATGTATAAAAGAGAGTGCTCTCTCTTCATGAGGATTCAAGTAGAAGAGGAATTAGATTATTCAATTAGGAGCAATTAGAATTCAATCAGTTGCAAGTAGAGAATTAGAGTATTCATTAGGATTTGAAAGAGAAAGGGATTCTTAGCTTTGATGCATGGTTTTGGTTTTCATGCTTTCATTATTATGTTATGAAGATTGATTTGGTTATTGTAATAGAAGATTGCTTCATTGGCGTGAGCTCACATATATTGTTGTGTTATTTAACTCTTCACATGTTGTACTTGCTTTTCCTTCATGTAGTTCTCCATTTCTAGATTAATTCATTTACGCAATTTCCCATTCCTAGATTAATTTCATTTATGCAACTAGATTAATTCAATTTCAGTCGTGTGTTAGATTAATGATTTTATTTCATTCGTGTGTTAGATTAATGATTCAATTTCAGTTGTAGCTTAAACATTAGATTAGATTAGTCCCGCTTCAATCTTACATATACTTTGTGCATGCTTTGTTAGTTTACGACCCCCGAGTTGAAAAATTAGATAGTTGGGTAAATACCACAATGCAATTAATTCAACATTAGTTCAGCCCAATGTAACAATTGTTGTTCCTTTTGCAAGTTGTGATGTTCCTTTGAATAGAACAACTGTCGTTCCCTTTACAATTGTTGTTCCTTTACAGGTGTTGCATCTCTGGAGGCTGGGTATTGAAAACGGAAGGTAAGAACCTATGTAGGTGACAAGTAAAACGCTTGTGCCAGCGCCTACCTTTGGTTGATGCATAGAGGTTGTTTTTAGTACATCTTTAGAGTCCAACACTCACCTCCATTGTTTGATCTTAATAACTTGATTTTCAAATCAGTCTCATTTTCAACCATCTCTTTGAATATCCTAAAACATTTGAATGCTTCTAACTTTTTCTTGAGGAAATAGACCCCATTCATTCTTGTGTAATCATCAATAATAAACATGAAGTATTGTTCACCATTCAACCCTTTTTTTCTCATCGGTCCACATAGATCGTTGTGTAGAATATCCAATGGTTTTGTTGTAGATTATTCCTTTGTCCTGAACTCAGCTCTTGTTTGTTTTCCATGTTGGAAGTGCTTACACATAGTGTTTGTTGTCTTTGAAATTTCAGGCATTTCTCTTACCACTTCCTTTATGTTGATTTTGACAAGATTGTCAAAGTGCATATGGCCCATTCTTCTGTGCCAAATCCAACTTTCATCTTCCTTTCCGGTCTCATTCAATATGTATATGTTGTTTGGATTCCTTATTGTCGTCACCACCAATTTTCCTGATCCTTCTTTCCTTATTTCACATTTCTTTGAGTTAAATAGAAGTGTGTGTCCCTGGTCACACATTTGACTCACAATTAGCATATTTTGCTTCATATTTTCGACAAGTTGGACATTTTCTGCCATGGCTTCTTTGCTTTCAAGCTTGACTGTGCTTTATCCTATAATTTTGGTTGAGTTATCATTTCCAAATGAAATTGATCCATATTTTTCTTTCTTTAGTGTTACAAATTTGTCCTTATCCCCTGTCATGTGCTTTTTACAACCATTGTTAACATACCATTCACTTTTTTATGCTTTCAACTTGTAGAGAAATCACACATTATTCAATGTTCAGTTCATCCTGCTTCCTTTTCCAGATCCTTGACGGTTCTTTTACATGATTGTTCAAATCCTACTTCAATTCCCTTGGAGGAACAATCAACTTTCAATCTTTGGCTATGTCTCCAAATTTTTTGCATTTGTAGCATTCTACTTCACTATTCAATGATCCAAAAATGTTATAGTTTTCGTTATAAGCTTCATGAGGATTTTTGAGATAGTTATTCTTAGGGTAGCCTCCACAGTTGTTTTTTTTCCTATCATAAGCTCTTCAATTTATAGCCTTGTGCCCAAAATTGTTGCAGGAATAACATAATCCAAGAAATATAGTTTGGTACCTGAGTGTGGGAGATCTTCTATGTGGTGCAACTCTTTTGTAATCTTCTTCTTGAGTCCTCTCCATTGTTGGTTATTGATTTTGCGTCCCTTTGATTGGATGATCTCCATTTCCTGAATGTTCTCCTTTGAAGTCTTGCATTCTTCCTTCTTGATGGGACCTCTGATGACATCTACATATCTCTTTTGTTATGCTTCTTTTCTTGTTGCCATGGAGCTTGAACCCTTATCATTATGAGTTTGCTTGTATCCTAGTCCAGAATTTCCATAGAATGGCCTTTGACTACTGATGATTTCATCCGATATTTTGGTGTTATTTCCAAAGTTCTGTTGGATGTCGTTCTTATGAAATTCCATCCTTAGTGAGACTATTTCTTCTTCCATTCTTTCCTTTATTTTCTCATTTTCTTCCAATTGGTTTTTGAGTGTTTCTTCAACCATTCTGGATTCTTCCAACTAGACTTTTAGACTGATGATAATCTACTATGTTTCTTCAGAATTTTTGCTGGGACTTTGAGAATACTCTATTATCTCGCTTAGTTCTTTCTTGAGTGACTTGTTTTTCTCCCTTTCTTTGTTTAGATCTAGTAAGGCACTGATCAATTCTTCCTCAAGATCCACTTCTCCTTCGTCTTCACAATCTTCCTCATCATCTTCAAGGGATTATTCTTGGGTTTCCATTTCCATAAAGAGCACTCTTTATGAGTCAGTATCACTGTCATTATCCTCATCATATGAGCAACTATCTTCTCTTGAATAGAGACTTTTCTTGAAGAATTTTTATTTATTTATTTTCTTGTCTCTTTTTTTATATTTATTGTCTATTTTCTGATATTTATTTTCTTTCTTAGGAACTTCTTCTTCATCATCACTATCTGAACCACTTGCATAAGGACATTTGGAAGAAAAAGACCGATTTTACCACAATTAAATCACTTTAAGGGAAGCTTACCTTTGTACTTTCTAGTTCTGTTGATGCCAAAGAAATAGGAAGTTTCCAAGACCAACATCTCAACCTCTTGGTTGGCTAAACCAAGAAGAGGCAAGAATGGTCACCCTATTTTTTAGCTTAAAATTAAACATTAGACCCTAACAAAATAGAGTCTAAACATGAATATCAATTTGTATGATTTTGCAATATATGATTTTTATGTGTTTTTAACTTTATATAATTTTTAATGCTTTTGTTTAAGTTCATATAAAATGAATTAAACTAAATTAAACCAAAACTTAAAAGAAAATTAAACAACTAAATCAATAAGGTATATACAGGAAAACCCTAGAGTATGATTGAAACCCTATCTTTATAACTTATGTTATTTTTGTATTTTTTCTTTATATACAAAAATATAAAATTAAACCAAGTTAATGTAAATAAATTAAATTACAAATTTTAAAAGAAATTTCAAATAAACTAAATTAGAAAGTTGAGTATTTAAAAAACCTTAAAGACAATTTGTAATGAACCTTTTATTTCCTTTTAAAATATATTATCCATAAATAGTTGAGGAAATAAAAGTTAAACTCACAAAATAAATAAAAGAAAAATAAAAAGATTATATACAAATAAACATTGCCTTGTATTTTTTGATTTTGTATAAAATATATTTGTTAGTAATCAATTAAAATATGAGTACTAAAAAACAAAAATTGATCTAAACAAAAATATAAACTAATTTGTTAATATTTAGAAGAAACCAAAAAGTGTAAACATGTTGTAATGAGTTTTTTCTTATTTTAATGTTAAAGTTAGTGAAATGGAAATGTTAAAGTTAGTGAAATGGAATGCTATTTTCTTCTGATTTCTCTTAAATGTTAAGGTTAAATTAAAGAAAATTAAACTAATAAAAATAAAATAAATTAAATAAATAAAAAGATAATATACATAAAAATTACAAAGTAAAAGTTCATGTGATTTGTATTTTTTAATGTTTTTTAAAACATTGTGTTAAAAGAAAATGAAGAGAAATGGAACTTTAAAAAAAAGAAAATTGAAAATATTTTAGAACTAGAAGAGTTTAATTCTTATTTTTAAATGAAATCCCCATACATTTCTTTGGATATTTGAAGCCTCTAAGCCTCTACGTAGACCTCTACGTAGACTTGGACCATAGTTCTAATATATAACTATCCAAGATGGTATATTACATCATACAGTGAACAACCAAGCACAAAAAAAAGGCAAGAAAATCAAGTTGGATTTTTAACAGAACAATGTCGATGAACCTCAAGGAAGCCATCTGCATAAGAGCAAACTGATTAGTATTAAAAATCAGACTTAGAACACAAAAAACTAAAACAAATAAACATATACCTTGACAACACAACCCAAACTCAACTCTCGCTTTGGCTCCTTCTAACACTCTGCAAGAAATTCCGTGTTGTCAAAAAATTCATCAAATCCCCGCTGGAAGAATGGATGATGAATTATAAATGAAAGAAGAAAAACTCACAAGACTCCTAACACACCTCTCTCCAAGTTTGTTTTTCTCCTCTTTTGTTGGTTGTCTCATGCTTGTTTTATAGCATTTGTTGGGCGGTTTGAGCAGTTAGTTTTGATGGAAGTTTTTAATGGGATGGAGTGAATCGACTAAAACCGACTCTGTTTCGTCCATTAATATGAAATAAACTCATACTGGAAATATTGCAATTATCCATGTGTCAATTTCATGGGGTCTATAATATGATAAAAAAAAATGTCTTTCTGTAGGTTGCTTTCTCTCTAAATACTTCACGGTTTTGTATATGTGCAACAAATGTGTCGAGGAAGCTCTTTAATTTGAAATCTTTCCAGAGAAAAAGATCGAGATTTGTTTTTATTTATTTTCTTTTGCAAGCTTGGTGCCACCTTTTTACTGTATTGGACATTGGCTCATCAAATATAATATTCTCATATTTAAACCTATCAAAAATTTCATCGTTGGATCGCAACCAATGGAGTTTCTTAGTTCATCTTGTCAAGTGGTATCGTTAATGACGATGTCTTTTCATCTCTTATACCCATTGATACGTTGTAATATGACCCTTTTTTCCAGGGATACGACATTTCTGATAGAAAGAGTGATTATATCAACACAAGATATGATGTCAGGATGTCTCTTTTCAAGTTGGGCCTTTTATTTGAAAACTGCGATCAAAAATATTTTTTTCATATCACGTTTGAGCAACCTGGTAATGCTTTATGCCAATCTTCTTAAAAAAAATATTTCTTCATTTGAGATTATCTCCAATATTCCTTGAAAAGTTTCGTGATGAAGCCACCAAATATGGAATTTTTAGCTTCAACAGCTACAGATTCATATGGACTTGTATCGACTAGTTTTTCAAGATTACAGATCTAAATATTCCCAACACTTTTGTTTGTACCTAGAAGACTTCTCCAAATCCAACGTAGGGTGGATATATGATCCGAATATTATGGGGGATTATAGTCTAAGTTCAGATGTATAAGTCATAAATTCATATATTCATGTAAAATGGAACTTGATAGATATGTAATCGATAGATTCAAACCTAATCAAAATTGACTTCGTAAAAAAGACACATTATAAAAAGGAAATAGGAAGAGAGTGAAGGTCGAGAAGGAGAGGTCCCAAAATTGGCCTCATTGCATGTAATGGTTATTCGTAATGAAATCTTTCTTCTCCAACTCTTTCTCTCTTTCTCATATTTTTTTGGTGTATTCAATTCATGGATTTTCATCAATGTTCTTGTGATTAATTTCATGGAAGATTTGTATATTTTATTTCCTCCTCTCTCCACATTCATGCCTTTCAGATCTCATCCTTCAAGATCTGGATCAATATATTATAGTTTAGCAGCATGAACATAATCATATCTTTCTTAAAAAGGTGAATGGAAAGAAACACCATTCCAAACAAGTTTTCATAGTTCAATCACCATTGCATAAATTGTGTTGGGGATCCAAAATATACCCTCAAGATGTTTAAAGGAGGTTACATATACATCGATTTCTTTGTCCTCTATTTGATCCTTTTTCCTTTGAAGTATCAATATCTCAACATCATTTACAATCCAACTATTAAATCCACAATATTTTCCCCTTGTCATATAAGAGTTTGTATAATGGGTCGATTCTTAGTGTTATCACCCTATAAGTTATAGGATCAACTGGTGACTGGGATATTATCTGTCTCTATTGTTTTTGTTGACAAATGATTTTTCATTCTACAAATAATTTGAAAAAGAAAAAAAGAAAGAAAAGAAAAAGAAAAAAAAAAAAAAAAA